>JBBPOC010000329.1:0-19763 GCA_038091235.1 Tylopilus rubrobrunneus | reverse complement strand
ACAGCGAAGTAGAGCGATTCTTTGGTCATGTGTCTAGCTTCAAGTCGAGGCCTAACTTGGCACCAAATTTGAACGTGGCCAAAGGCGGGCAGGGCGTGTGATCTTGTCCTTGATGTACCCCGCATTGGCCGATCTTCCCGTGCTGGGAAAATTGATGTGTTTGACCGACGCACGCTCAACAAGGTTTGCACCATCAACGCTCCAAACTCGTCCTATTGCTCTTGGTCCCCCGATGGCCGTGACCTTATGACTGCGATGCTATCTCCGAGTCCTCGTCTATGCGAGGACAACGGAATCAAGATTTTGCACGCGAGCAGTCCACTGGCACTTGTTCACGTGCAAAACATCGAGGAGCTGTATGGCAACCTACCCTCAGGCTGTTGACCGAGCACCACTTTTTGGGCAGACGATTCCAACTGCACCCCAACCATCCCACAGCGTCCTCGCTTCCACTCCATCCAAGTCCGTGGCTGCTACACCTGCGGGTGCTTATTGACCACTCGGTGCACAAGGTCTCGCCGCACCAGTGATTTTCAAGCTTGACAACGAAGGCAACGCACCACGGATGCCCGCACTAAGTGGGAATGTGATACCTCCCCGGAACTACAACAGGAACATACCCGGAATCTCTTGGAAGAGCAAAAGATACGTACTTGGTGCTGCGCCTCGGACACCCTGCCCACAAGTGATCAGGGTAAAGTCAAGGAGAACAGGGGCAAGGGCAGGATAAGAACCGGAAGAAGGAGAAGACGGGTCGAGTTCGGCGACACCGATCGGCACTGGGTCTGCAAGGCCATCGTTGGGTGACTAGATCAACGGAATCAATGGAGAAATGTCACATGGCGTCTAGGACGAGATACCAGCGGACCCTGCTACGATAATCCCCTACACCTGGCTCGGAGCGGCTGGATCCTGTCGCAAAGGTACGGAACTTGAACAAAAAGGCGAGTACCCATTCATCCGGTCTCCAACGTGACTGGTGTGACGCGATGTCTACAGCTGAAAGCGATCGAAGAGCTGAAGGAAAGGGCGAAAGGGGGTAACCGTCTCGAAGTGATACAGCTCAAGAAGATGGAGGGCGAGCGGAGCAGTTGAAAGGAGCTTGCGAGTCTTGGGGTCTCTGGGTGATGGAAGATACGCTGTGCCGTGTATGGGTCACCTCGAGTACACCTTGCCATCTTATTCCATAGTTTTGCATCTGTTACGTATACATGGTCATCGGAAACATACATCACTTCTGGTAGGTACCTCCTCGGGCTGCGTGTCAACAAGGGTACTTAGTAGTGTCGGCGAGACCCAAGGCAATAAAAGAAATGACATACAAGCCAAGTATGGCACTACGATCAAGCCGGAAAGGGGGGTGTATGTCAGAGACTGCGGCACTCACACAACCTTGCATTGGGAACTGAAAATACATGAAAATGATCATACACAGAATCAACAAGCACAACACTAAGACAAAGGGAGGGAACGATAAGGAAAGACAAAGAAACACGTGAGGAAGCAGGGAGGCATCTGAGCCGTACTCTTGATTTACGAAGCCCGCGAAACTCCGATCCAGATACTGCGTGGGCAAAGCAGCGCCCCGGTACGTTCGTGATGAAATCCCCGACCAGACTTAGCATTCCGCGGAATATGGGGGGTCAAGGATTGACCTTTCGGTGTGATCCAATCGATGATGGCACACTTCATGCCTTTCGTATCATCGGCCCTGGCACCGTTCGCACCTTTCTGGAGCTAAGGGAATGATTGGGTAAGAGTGCACCAATATGCGACGATCTGACTCACCAGTTCCGCGATAACACCCACCTCCTCCTCGTCAGCAGACAAAAGACGAGCTTCTAGGGATGGTACCAACTTCAGCGAGTCGAGAAAGACAGAGTATTCCCTCCTTTCGCTGTACAAGGTATCCTAAGACGAGCTTGAGTGCATGTGGAGCAGGTACTGACTGTTGTGTAAACGTCTCAAGGTCTCTCTCACCCAGTTCCCCCATCATGACGATTCCATTCGTCAGTAATGTCAGCAAGCTACAAAAGGCGTGAATGGCACGTCCGAGGTGTCGGCCATGGTGCACCAGTGGGTCTTGAGCACTCCTGCTATGTAGTGAGCGACGATAATGCAGTCAGCTGTGAGACGTACGGTCGTTTTCTAGGCCCCGTCTGCAGGGCATTCGGCCGTGTCCGCTTCTGTCCTGCGGTCGAGGACTCCTGGCTGGAAGAAGAGAGGCTGGAGTTAGACATGAAGGAACCACCGACTGTTCAAAGTGAGAAGGCTGATGAAGTGAAAGGAGGGAGCCTGAAGGATAGTATCTTGGGCTCCCGTTATATACCCCCCGCTTAAGCAGAGCGCGATTTGGTGCGGAGATTGGTGTGACGCGAGCCTAGTCACGTGATTACACACAAGTCACACAACAAGTGTCGTAAAGGCCCGAGTACACCGACGTACACGAATCGATTGCGATTGGCCAGACTGTTCACTAATTGGTTTACAAGGTAAGAAAACGACAAGATTGACATACCACTGTCTCTTGCAACGCCACTTCCGCTGCCCATGGCGACACCGGTATCGGACTCCGGCCTCCAGCGCCGGCACATTGTAGCGGCTTTCGACATCTGCTCCATATCAACGATCACTAAATTTGTAGCCGACATGACAGACTTACAACGTGAGGACCCGATACCTTTGCCCTACCATGTACTCTGCAGTGTCCCGTTCCTATGGCGAGTCATCAAACGGCAGAACAGAGCCGCTTGATGTTATCACCGTGGTACAAGAGGGAGACAAGATGTCGGACACGCCCCCGGCGAAGATCCATATTTTGCTCTGCTTTCGCCGATATCCTCGTCGACTACATCGCTCGCGCGTGTGGCGAGGGCTGTCATCGTCGAGTCTTTGATATCGCGGAGGAGATGCTTGACTCCAATCTCCTCGGCTTCTTCCGCTTCGCAAAGGGGACGTTAATAAGAAGCGTTTCGTGTATCTCCGTCCCGTCTTGGATAAAGGTCGTCACAGATGGCACGAGGCAACAAAGAGAGGTGATACGCACGTCTGACAATGAGGACAAGCAAGTTGACAACGAAACGCACCCAGGCAACATCGAATCCGTATCCTGGTGAAGATGACGAAGCAAGATGCGATCTTGGTACGAGTATCCATAAACCTATCGTATTTCGGTCAAATATCAAGAACAAAGGATCGGCTTGACATACCGGAGCAGACGTAACCCAAACGATCAGGTTGGTCATCGGGGGAACCAGCCAATAAAGACGGAAGTAGGAAAAGATTGGGGAACACAAGACACAGCTGCGAGACCAGGCATTTCCTTTGCTTGATTCCGTTGAAATATACCTAGTATACCATCGCCTGGTCACATATTTGTGCAGAATGCAAGGAAACACCAACCACATTACCACGCCAATGATTCCTTCAACAAAGGTGCTGACCATGCGGGTTACAAGCCCAAAAGTGGTGTCCCCGAGGAATCGAGAAAGGGTAAGCTGATCCATTACGATATCTGGAATGAGCTACCCAAAGCTTGTAATTCAACCACGCGAACTCACACTGCCCATACAAATCTGTTTTCTTGGAGTCATGGTGAGCGAAGGCGAAGTAAACATGATGATGCACGCACTGTACGCGAATCCAGCGGACGAGTCGAGGAACGACGATGACAAAAGGACTACAGGCAAATCAGTATCTGATCCATCCTGACTTGAGGCCATAAGCAGAATACCTCACCGGTCAATACGCCAGCTTTCAGAGAGAAAAGAGCATTTTCGCCTCCTATCCCTTTTGCTGTATAGTTTATCCATTGGTTGCGATTCACAAACCGTACGGCATGGGAGCCAACGGAATTAGTAAAGGACGACGACGAGAATCCTGGTGTGTTTACTCCAGTGTTTGCCCTATAAAGTGCTGCTGACAGAATCATTGACTTTAGATACTATTCCTGGTCTGGAGTCAGCACCATTGACGGACCTTGGACAAGCGGTTCGTCGAGATCCTGATGCTCTGCCACCACGAAACGTGCTGGGGACCACCGCCAACCACAGTTTTGATATTGTTCGCTTAGTTTCCAGTCGTACTATCTCGCTGGGCTATTTACACATTTTAGCCTTCGCCGAAAGTGAATATGGTGGTCACATACTACGTCTTGCGTGTTGACAACAAACCGCATCAAATGGTACTGATAACCATAACAGTGAAAGAGATGTCGATGAGGAGTGATTTTGCGTTCCGTCAACGTATCGTCAGCAGGCTCAAGCATGGGCCGGTACGGAGTAAGCCTTGTACATTATAATGGTCAGCGTGCGCAAGATCGGATCGGATGGAGAAGAACCTTTTCTCGATGGCGTTCCTTGTCGTCGCAGCTCACCCAGAAATTGAAGTGGTCATCACGGACAGAATTTAGCCAGTCGCATGTACCCTGGAGTCTTTCGAGCAAATCCTGGCAGCTGTTGTTCAGCAATTCATTGGACCCTAAGACGTGCGATTCCGAGTCCGGGTGGGACATGTGGGTTTCCTCGAGGTTGAGATAGTGGAGAGATTCAAAAACCCCGACAGCAGCCTCCGTTCCCGCAGTGCGAGACAGTGCGAGATGAAGAAGCGAACTGTGAGAGTGAGTGGAGTGATAGGAAGCAGTGTGCCCGTGTGGGGAATGGTATCGTTTGCGATGGTGAATTGCCATGTTGTTGTGTACTTGCGGAGCGGTGTGAGGGCGGTGCGATTTCCTCTTTGACTCGGCGCCTAGGCGCTCGTGCTCAATCATCTTTTCTGCGTGAGCTAACGGCTGATCACGTCCTGGGGAAGGAAGGCGAGAATGAGGCGACGAAGGGAATGTAGTGTCGCAGGGATTGATGAAATAGGAGTAATAGGAGAGCAAAGCCTTTGTTAACGGCTGCGACGATTGGAGCCGCAGAAAAATCTGAAGGAGTGACATGTTGCTGCAAATGTTGACGGTGTTCTTTGTTCGCAGAAACAGGGGATGATGATACATTTTGCAGACGCGTAGTGAATACGACCGATTCGGAATTCGGGAAATGAAGTTGAGGCAACGGCTGAATGGAAGGTCAGCGGTATAACAATAGTTTGTCCAATCTGCAATCGTGTCAACCCTTTTTCAGCATGAAATGGGTGAACGAACCATGTAGTAGGGGTAATGGAACAAAGCAGCTGTCGTCAGCGCTATGTCTAAACCACTCGTTGGTGGTATAGGACAGACAAGTGATGATTAGCTTACCGATACATATACAGCCAAAGAGACAGGCGAATATGAGTGGCCCAGGACCCGTGCACGATTTGATACACTGGAAGACGAAGCTTCCAATGAAAAGGAATACAGCTAGTATGATAGTTGGCTAGAATTTTTCACGTGAGCTGGAAACCCCAAGGACTGTGTGGTGCTACTCACGGCTGTTTCGATATAATTTCCAGCGAATATATTTACGAGAGACGTAGTTGGATCCTTGTTAGAACGTGCTGCGTTAGCCAACGGGATGCCAAAACAAGACCAACTGCGGAAATATTAAGTCGCTGAGTCGTAGGTAAAAGAATGTCGAGCTACTAACGCCCAGCCAGATGTTGCGAACAAAAGGATTCCCAGCTCACGTTGAAGCACAGCAATAAATGGGTCGGATGGAGGAGAAAGGAATGACGCTATTCACGGACCAGCCCGGTATCTGCACCACCAAAGATCCTTTTGGTCAACCAATGATGATCAGGGAAGCTCGCTGAAGCTCGTCAGCCCCAGCGACAGAGAAAAGTTTACGAAGAAAGCTCACCTGTCCCATCACGTTGAGTGTCTCGGGGAGTGAAAATGACAAATCCAGGCAGACAAGGCATTTCATAGAACTGGTTTCCATTTCGGCTAATTCCAAATCGCAAGCACCCACTGAGTAGCTCCATAGCGTGACATGTTGACGTCGGTCTTGCTCATAGCACGTCTGCGAGCGTTGTCGTGCTCGCGCTAGAATCGCATATTGAGCAGAAGATATGTTGGAGTGTTAAGAGACCCATACCTGACGAGCCAAATGCGATACTGGTGAGGAGATGCATCTGTTGTGCAGGGTTCGTCATAGGCAAGGCGGTCGTTGAGAATAGGAACTAGAGCTTGTCCATATTTCACTGCTCCATCGCCTGCTGCCAAACCTTCATTGCCTCCAGTGCCCGCACGAGTCTTAGCCAGCATCTCATTCAGAGTGCCGATTGTCATGGAACCAAGAGGCTCGATCTGACTGACTTCCAAGACGTGACCTGAGCTGGTTGCTGTACCGGGTTGCTGGAAAGGTAATTTGAGAAAGGTTTAGTAGAGAAATCTTCAGGCTCACCTCCAGGAGTCCAACCCAAAGCTTGTGATGAGCTCTTCGTCGCTGGTCTGCTCGACATCCATGCTCAACAGTACAGCAAGGAACGATGCAGGAGGCCCAGCATCGCTACCTCATTGCTACCGGCACCCACAGCAGAGAGGTGTTGCTCGAGAAACAAATGCCCGTACAGTGATGGTTCGCAGGCGGGGAATGTCTCGGGAACGTCATTGATGGTAAGCATAGTGGGTAATCTTGCGAACAAGCGAATCGCCGATAAAGTCGGAAACTTGCGCTGTCGTCAGACCAGTTTTCGTGAGTTGAGCCGTGTTGGCTTCACCCCGAGTCGCGAGTACGAAACGCTTGAAGATACCGGAGTCGATGGATAATGACGTCCGCGATACAGTCCAGGCCCCTGTCCATACGGTAAGCGTCAAGTGGAAACGAACTTGAGGACAAGCTTACAGTTGTCAACCACAGTGCGCAGCGTGGCCTGCATTGCTAAATACGGACCCGGTGGTGGAGAATGACAGCATGAGGTCGACAGTCGCCGGACTAATACAGCCTGGGAAGGTCTCGAAGACAGCGACCATGGATTGGTAAACATCGTCGAATGATTGTTGCGTGAGGTTGGTGAACTTGGCGGACGGCGGTCACGATGAAGATCCCCAGCCTGAGCTATGACTGCGCCGGTTTTAGCCTTGTCGGTTGCATCGGCAGGGACCACCTCGGCTTTTGCACTCCTGCTTCGCGCATGCTTTGGACGTACATGTCGTCGGTCTCGGTCCGCGACGATTGGTCAGGAGGATACGGCGGGCACCGCGGTGCACCATCCACTCGGTAATGTGTACCCCCAGTTCGTTGCAACCACCAACAAGAATGGAGGATCAAAGAGTTGACCTGCAGAGTCGATCCTGATAGTGCTGCGGCTTTGGGAACACTGACAAGGGAGTTAATATCATAGGAAGAAGAGTCCTTATACTCAGACATTGCGACGGTTTACGAGCGAAGGGTGAAGGGTTCCGAAGCATAACTAGAGAGCAAAGCAGAAATTGCGGGAATGCTGGTGATGCAACGGCGAAGCAATTGTCGTCCAGGATATATGAAGATGCAGCACCAGTCGGTACGTCGACGACTTCGTCGGATTAGGTGTGGACGTAAGATCCGACGGCGAAAGGTGTTCTGAGCCACGAGCATACACCGTCTTTTCGCTGCCATTGAATACGGCGTCAAACTGAAATACGAAGCCGGACCTAATCCACTCTGCGGTGGCATAGGAGAAGTCGTTGATAAGAATGATGTAGGAGTTCAGGGTTCCGAAACGACTCGAAAGTTCTTCTGCCCCCTGCTCACTTCCGGTATTCCTTGACGAAGAGGGCGTGCATGTCGTAGCTGGGTGAAAAGCATAGATCGATATCGCTCTCCATGCAGATGGGGTCCTGGTATATTCATCCGAGGTTGTCCAAGAACGTGCCTGGATCCCACTGGTACCGATCGTAGGTGGAATCGAATGCGGATAGAATGGTGCCCGAGATGGTCCCGGAGCGGTGTTCGATGACGCGGGTATTGGCTTGCGTGGATCTGAACTCGGATGCGGCATACATTTTAACAGCTTTTGACGAGACGGATGGTGATGACCTAGCAGAAGGTCAGGTAGGCGTGTGGCTAGACGTGTGTAAACGCACATTTTCGTCTTGATATTGGGAAACGGACGTCTGGGATTGAATGGTCTCAAAAAGTACGACAACTCTGCGCGAGGACGTTGCTCACCGTAGGTCTCGCAGTGGGCGAACTTGATAGCCAGGCACGCACGAGCGGTGACAAGGGGGTTAATTATGGCCGCGAGCTTGTCCTTGAAGCTATGCGGGAAGGGAAGCCGAGTCTCTACGATGTCGTGCATGTATTGGTCTTTGAGCTATGATGCGCGTGTGGGGTGGGTATGAACTGTCGCGGATGCGGGCGTCATGTGAATGGATCTCGACTCTCGGCGAGTAATCAAGCTTACGTCGAAAAATGCAGAGGATATTCATGAGGACGTGCGATCATGTCGAGGGCCAACTGCTGGGCCCTGCGAAGCTGCATTGGACGAAAACGGAGGCTGAACCCCGCACGAAATGTCCACTGGAAAATTCCGCGGCACAACCTCCAATAATGACCATACGGTGCAAAACCAGAGTAGTAATCAAAACTTGAGATATGGCAATCAGAGTGGTTCCGAGAATGTCGGTATAACTCACGGGGCAGACGAAGCGGCAAAGGAAGGACGATCAGAATAGATCTGGGATCGTTTATCCAGCAGCTCCGTAGCAACGGAGGTTGAGTTCAGGACGATGAGGTCCATGCGGATATAAATCAGATCACCTGGAAATGTCTCTCATTGGTGTACGACCCGATTCCAAAGTACAAGGACACTTGCCATACTTTCCCTATCATTCTTGTAAACGTCAACCATACCCGCTGAGCATTGACGGAAAGAGCGCTCCCCAAGAATGGCAGTGCGATAGGGCCGGGGGGAAGTAGATATCCTTGGTGTGGTCATGAAGGATCCGTCGAACCACGTCCACGGTGACCGCCGTGAGTGGCACCGGAATTGCGAGCCAGGTTGCGGAAAAAATCGGGTCATTCCGTATCTAAGTTCAGGACCGTAGGGCTGGGGGGAGGAGGAAGTATCTAAGAAGCGTTATTCTGAGCCTTGAGTCTGACGAAGTTACAACACCGTCACGGTACATGCCGGCAGCCTAGGAATTGTTTTGTCGGTGAACCGAAGATGAAGCTGCATGTAGCGACATTCCCAGCCTATCAGGACAAGACGCCAATAGTATGTTTCGCAGAGAATACATGGGTCGATCGATCGAATCGATCTGGTGAAGACGTAATCGAGTCTAGGTGAACTTGAAGGAAGACGATCTAGAGGTGTACATACAACATTCGATTTCACTTCAGGCTAATGCCCATCATAGCAACAACGACAACCAACCGGTCCAGGACAGCAGCAAGGAACGCGCGTGCGTCATCGGTATTTTCAATGATGCCTTGCGTAAGTACGGCAGGTGAATGCACGGGAAAGTTGAGCCAGGCCTTGTCCTGAGCGAGCACGCAGGAGTAGGCGAGGTTGCGCAGAAGGGTGACCCATCGGATGCCAGACATTTCCATCAGGAAGAACTCGACACCCATAAGTAGACCATCAACGGCTGGAAGAGACCAGAAGCGAAGAGATGCTTGGCAGGAGTCGCGGGGTACACGCGACGCAGCGTCACAATGAGACCGGGTGCGGGAAGGAGCTCCGAAGTCGAGTTCGACTGCGTGGCTTGAGTAACGTTCCTCTTCTCGGTCTCAAACTCGTCGTCGTCCTGAACCATCGGTAGGGTGAAGGAGCCAAAGTAAAAGGAGAGGTAAACGTCGGTGTGGTGGGTTATAGAATTCCCATCTGCAAATGATTATAATCGTGAATCCGGGAACGATTGAAGTACATGCGTGAGTATGCTCCAGGCTGAGGGCAGCTCCTAATAGAGAAAGGACTTCGTCAAAGTCACCGCGACATTCATAACACTGAAGGAGAACAACCAACTCTTCCTATACGAGTGATCAGTCATACAAGCGCTTATCCCAAAAAAGCACAAACCGCATGAACCACAATGTTCAAACTTGGTGAGCACGTCATGTCATCGCATCGCACGTTATCGTCGCTGCGTCACGAGGTGGGCGAGGGACAGGACAGGGGGGTCCGTGCATCGTTGTCATCGTTGCGTCGCGAGGTGAGGATGGGGGAGACGGATCTAGAGAAAGCTGTTAACGTTGCTCAGCGACAGCGCTCAGTACTGACATGGACAGCCCAATGCGGGAATTCTGATCGACTCGTCCGAAAACGGTAAGCCTGTAAAGCATGTCAGTAACGCCTCCCTCACAAGACGACCCAGACCCACCAAACAGAACTGATTTCTCGATGCATGCGGAGTGAACTTGAACCAGTTTCCAGACCTCGGTGTTGCCGGCCTTGCGAGCACTTTCGACAGCAGCCTGGTTCTCGCCCAAGTAGATGAGAGTCGTGGCCAAATGAGCCCAGTTGGAAATACTAGCTCATCATCGAAGCACTTCTCTCCGACCACCAAGATGTCCGTGCCGTTTGTCATGCCAAGAAGTCTTCCATATCGTGCAATAGATCGGTCTTGGCATAGGCATACACGTTAACTCGGTGTCGATTTGGGGTTCCCGGAGGTGTTTGCGTGCCATCTGCAAAAAGCAGATGAGATCATCGTGCT
Source organism: Tylopilus rubrobrunneus (assembly GCA_038091235.1). Lineage (NCBI taxonomy): Eukaryota > Fungi > Basidiomycota > Agaricomycetes > Boletales > Boletaceae > Tylopilus > Tylopilus rubrobrunneus. The sequence goes on along the minus strand of JBBPOC010000329.1, from coordinate 9,202 downwards.
TGCCGGCGTGGCGTGGTTTCCCAAAAGAATTAATTCCTGATACGGTAGTAGAGGGTATTATTCGGACGAGTTAACCAAAGTTCGAAGGTCCTTGGCCTTGATGTACGAGCCTATAAAGAATGATCGGCTTTCCTTTCACATGTCAATATGCTAGACTTACCGATGGCGTCTTTGATGCGAAGACCATTGAGCTGGGCCCTGCCTAGGCGACTCCACACGTCAGGCTGGTTGACCTTGTTGGCGTAATCCAAACCACGGTCGATCGAGACAATGTGCTCTTGAACCAGAACGCCGATCGCCATGGTGTATTTGTCAATGCCTCCTCGTATAGACGTCAGTCGCGGGCCCCGTATTAAAAGGTCGCCGCCTCACTCCGTAAGCTCGCTTGGATAAACTTCTGTGGCCGTCAAGGGACGTGCGGTGATAACATTGCGCAACACAACCGCGGGTGGGTTACTTAACGGCATCGAGATAGTTTCCGCTCTTCAGATTGGCACCGCTGACCGGGTTAGAAACACGAGGTTGCACCTGAAGTGACAATGCCCTTGTACCATGATCGCTGGATGCCGAGAGATGAGTGACCCTAGTACTTGGTGTATAGTAGTACACTTGCCAGATTGTGAGCCCCACAAAGCAACGGACGTGGCAGCAACACCATGACGGCGCCAATGCGCACGACAAAGTTTCACTGTACCGAAGCTTCGATGACCAACTTCGCGATCTCCGTGCCGCACCACTGCGCCAAGTAACTGAGGAGTCGCGCCTCGTGCCCTTGTAGACTTTCCAAGGTGGAGATCCGGTCTTCGATGAACATAACTCCAGGGGTAAGATTTTTTCCGCCACCCGACTCGACGCCTGATTCTTGCTCGGTAAATGCCGATATTTCATGCTTGCGTCCGATGAGCGACTATGTGAAATTCCGTGGCCCTCTGGGAAAACCTGGACCCCGGCCAAGGAACTAGATCCTATACGACCGAGAATAGTCAGACTAAGAATAAAAATATTTAGGAAAACGGACACAGCAAGATCAGAATACAAAGTACACTGGAAGTAGAACGGATCAGACGCATACCCTCAAAAACAATAAAAACACGCACCGTTTAGACCAAGGACGAAAAAAAAAATCGCGAGGCGCAAGCAATGTACGAAGGAAATAGGGGGAAGTGAACGTGCTGAACAACCTTGTGTAGAAGTAAACTTCCACGCCACCAGCAACTACCCACGCCACCTAGCCGCTCTCACGACATCCAGTAAACGCAGACATCCGACCATGTCGAAAAACCAGAACACTAAAGGGAATAACATGATTTTGCACAATCCCCTACGGCCCAAGTGGTACAAACAGACGAAGATCACAAGGAGTGGGGTAGGATACGGAAAATATTCAGCCATTGACAAAATGACCCAAAAACTTTTGTTGTCCCGGTCACGACATTTTACCACCACTCTCCCCTATATTGGTGAGTTCATAATAATGTTGTGGCATGGTCATGCCACGCCACGGATGGCCTTGCGGGATTTCAATGAAGCCGTGGGTCTGCAGGTGATTGATTGCGCGAGAGCTGCGCGTCGGGCGGTCATCAGCGCTGTCGTTTGGGGAGAGATACGAACTGATAATGCACCTTGGCCCAGGAGACCTGCGACGACGTAAAGGGAGAGACGCAGTACATCCACTAACTCGGAATATGGTTGTAGGAAGCCGCAACTATGGTAATGCATCAGCCCATCAATACGACTCATCAGAACAAACCACGACACTTACAAGATGAACATGAACAAATACAGCAGGGTAGACAAAGTGGATGCGATAACTGCGTTGGGAGAAATTGCGACAACGGCCTCTCCAAATGTGAAGTAGATCGGGAGCACGAAAACCCGGCACGAGAAGAGTCAAAGCCAGATGTCCAGTACCAACAGATGAACACGATGGATGCGCCATGCATGTTGCATGGTACTTCAATCAATATCTTGGACGCGAGGTGCGCAGTCCAGGTGAACATCCTCGCAGGATGCTCCAGCGCTTCGTAAACAGTTCGGGTGGTGATGAACTTCGCCTGCGATTGCTGCGCTAATCGCACACTAATCGCCACCACAATGAACACCGACTGTGTCAAAACAGCATGAGCTAGTGTCTCCAGTTCAGAGTGATGCCTCGAATGCACCCACCCCTGCAGAGAATTCGTCACTCCAAAGAACGTGAAACCGGTTATGAGTCCGGCAACAACGCAGACGACCAGCTTCGCGTAAATGTATGCCGGATTTCGCCAGTTGCAAATGAAGCCACGATAGACGAGCAACGCAAGCTGCTTGATCAAGCTCGCAAACTCAGAATGAGTCCCACTGCTCACGATGGGCCAAGATTGTCCCTCTTGGTGGATACGTTCAATCTCGAGGCCGAGTTTCGCCGCTTCTGGAGAATCTTTCCATATCTGAGGCCAGTCAGTTATGCATGCTGCCGTTGCGCCGGCTCCGATGACATCCAACATATACTCGGCCCTGGTGATATGAACAGTATAGTTGAAGATACATCCTCAAACATGACGACCACTTACGGGTTCGCGTCAGCAGCACAGCGAGATGCACCGTTCCTCTGGAAATACCCATGATTGGGAAGTATGTCGGAGGAGGTGTCGGTTCGCGAGGTGGATCCTGCGCCTCGGTCATTTGCGCGACGACCTCTGCGACGGCTGGCGGTGGCACTTTCTCCAGCCATTGACCACGGCGTTGCTGACGGGCAGCCTTGTACTCGTCGGGGGTGAGCGGCGTCGGGTGCGAGTTTTGTAGAGACGTATCAGGAGACACCAGAGCGTCTTCGGAAGATGTAGGTGCCAGTGGTGCCTTTGGAGGGGAATTTGGCATCCTGGCTTGAGAATGGTGTCGAGCGCATAAAAGAACGCCTCCGTCGTAGCAAGATAGCCCTGATAGCCTTGAGAGAGTTCGGCAACTCGGTAACTGGATCGCAGCTGACACATGCATCAGATCCAGTATTGCATGGTTATCAGACCGGTGCTTACAAGGATACCAACGCAGCTGATAGAAAGGGCGGTAGCCAGAGTACGCCAATCGCGGTACCATGGCTCCGCCTCGTCCCGTTTCCATACATCGTGTTCCAGCGTGTATAACCGATATAAGAAGCGGGTATAAATACCGCTAAACAGCGTGAACGACGCTAGCTGGAGGATCAACCCAGCGAGGAAGATCTTTGCAAAGGTGAGGTCAAAAACGGCACTGAGTGCTCGTGCAATGAACCTACGTGTGTGCCCGTCTGTCGCTGAGATAGATTGTGAGAGACGGACAGTCCTCCACCGCTGGCTTGGATCAGGAACGTTGTGATATCCGAGGCCACAAAGATAAGTGTTAATTTTCGTGTAGGCAGAAGGACGTGAGCAACGCATGATAAATATCTCGCCAGTTGTCCTAGTAAGACTCAGTTGGCTGCGATAAATGCGCAAGGCTAGGCACAAGACTTGGTGAGGCAAAACTGAAATAGCACAAAAGGTCGTACCGATAACACGATGAAAAGATACTCAGAAATGTATATCGCCTCGGAGTCAGGATAGTAGTGGAAACCAAATCGACACCCAAAGCCGACCGCGTAAGCTGTTTGTTGCTCAGAAGTACGCTACTGCGCAAGTGATGAACACTTACTGTACCCTCCGATTACCATCGCGAGCATCCACTTGGCACCGTAAGAGGAATGGATTTGCTGGTGGTCCAATAATCGTCCGACCGTCCACAGCTGACGCCATGAGAGTGAGAATTACGGCATAGACGAAGGCGTTTGTGCCAGAACGATACCCTCCTACTTGTATCGTGGCCATACTCAATCATCGCCATCGACCTCTCGCCGATATCACCAAAGTAGACCGTCTGTCCACCTTTGCGGAGCAACAGCACTCTGTCAAAGATTTGGAAGTGCTCGTCCGATGGTTGGTGAATTCTGCGCACATCCACGTCTGTTCGTCAACCGCTGCTTCGTAACTGGTCATGAACTTGACTCACGTGCAGAGGATGGCTTGCCCATTGTCAGCAAGCTCACGAAGTACCGTCACAATAGCCCAGGCAGACTGCGAGTCCAGACCAGAGGTGCAATATCAGGGTCACCGACGTCCCGGAACCGCCCTGGTCCGTGATACTGTGCCCAAGTCTCAGTTGATCAAAAAACACGCTCTGCGTGAACTTGTCAATGTCTCGGTCCGTCACGTCCCACAGGTTGGCCACCAACGTTGGGCTGCCATTCCAGGTTAGTTGATCTCATAATGCGCCAGTCGAAGCCAACACGAGGGGTTCACCATCCTGCGACCGTGTAATTGTACGACGCTTCAACTCTATCAAATTCATCCATCTCCCGCAGAGCACCCAAGAAGCACCCCCGCAGCATGGTCGATGCACATCGCGGTAAATGCCTAACCTTGTGTGAGCGCGCGTACTGCTCGCCGCCACCACGACCGAAATAGCTGGGTACTAGTGTCAGATGAGCGTGTAAAAACGTTGACGTACGTACATCACAAGGTCATTTCGCGACAGGGCATTCAGCAGCTCCTGTTCGCTCGGCGCACGTCCCGTGATACCTTGCCAGCCGATCTCGTGCATCTCCTGGAACCATAACGAAAATCGACTCTCCGTTCCCCTGAGATCGCCACTGGGGCCGAGCACGTAGTATGTCTTGCGTGTGTCCACCCGGATCCGATCCACCAGATCGCCATCGTCCTCGTCATCCGCCACGGCACCATCCCCCTCCGACACCGCCAGACGCATCCTATCAAGCAGAAACTCCAAACTCGGTATGCGGTCAGCACTCTGCCCTCGCAGCAAGGGCAGACTCTCTCATGGTATGCTCTGCAAACTCCGATCCATCACCAACGTATGTCCTCAACAGGTGTCACCCTCGCCTCTCGCAGAGAGATGCTCCTCGATCGCCGTACGTAGATCCACCGTAACTTGATCCACGTCCACCTCGGAGATAGCGATGTGCATACCATGGAATTGATAGAGGTCAAGGATGAAGTACGCCAGATCCTCGAGCTCTTCATCACGGCATTTCGGCGACAGGTTCGAGAAATGCGCCAGAAGGGCATCGTCGAGTCGCAGCTTCGTCTTCTTCTTGTCTCGGGGGAGACTCCGTTTGAACAACTTCTCCAACTGCGTCCTCAAGTCATCAATCAGCTCATCCGATAGCGTCGTCGGTGGGCTCAGAATAGTCTGGTAAGACAATATCGTTAGGACGCGGAGGTTCTAGTATAAAGAAATAACACGCCTTGAATGCCCCCAACCAGCAAAACTCGATGTTCTCCAACAGAGATAGCGTCCGAAATGAAACCATTTATCGCCTGTTTGCCGCGCGGCCAAGGTTCGCAAACCGCGGCGTAGGTGCGAGTCTCGGTCTTGCATTCTTTGAGAAAGTCCGTCCATTTGGCTGGGTAAAAGCCAAGTTGGGTCGGGTCAGTACAACAGTCCTGCTTTGGCGTCTTTGAGTGTCGTTTGTGTCGGGAGGGTCGCGCGCCATCATCGCTTTCGTCACCATCGGCCTGGGCTGGGTTCTGCCGATCGGGTGCCGCATGCCGCTGCAAGCCTACCAGTCTGGCAGGCGATGGAGGTCGGGGGCGACGATTCCTGGCATAGTGAGCCTCAAGAACATTGGTATCCTGACATGTTTCATTAACAGCGGAGATGTGGGGGACAGCAACTTACCTCGTTTCCTCGTCCGCTTGCGGGCTGACCGAGTTGGCCCTCAACTTCGTTGTCCGTTTCTCGATCAGAGGGTTCCTACGAGTAAATGAGCACCAACGTGAGATACCTATCGGATACTTACCGAGCCAAAACCGCCGTCCATACCGTCATTGTCATCCTCATCCTCGTTCTCCATCCCGCACTCCTCGTGCTCCGAGTCGCCTCCACTACCGCCCCCTTCATCATCACTTGAGGTTTCTTCCGAGTCAGCTATGGACTCCTCTTCCTCTTCGTCGTCACCAGGGAGGCATTCTAGCCCGGCGCTACACAAACCCTTAACTTCCTCGTAGGAATCCTTACTGGTTTTGACATGCGCGGCGGTCTTGGCACGCTGCAATTCCTGGCGTTTCCGTTCCTCAGCGATGATCTTCAGGCCTCTGGCATAGCTGGGCAGAGTTAAGGCAGGTGGCACCTCTTCACCCTCCGGCTTTGGATGCATTAGTGCCAATTAACATGGAGTGAATACGACCCACCAATTTAAATCCAAACCTCTCGCCTGGCTTCGCCGCCTTACGAACCGCAGCATGTGGGGGAAGAGGTTGGTCGTTTCCAGACTACGTCGCTGTAAGCGTAGGGGTAGGTTGAGGGTAGGAAAAGCTTACCATTTTCGTCCTGGCCTTTGGCGTTTCGGGTGCCATCGGATTATGGGCCTCACCAGCATTGGCGAACTGATCCGGTTTGCTCCGTTGGCCGGGTAGTGCGACGGCTTCGCCAACCCTCTGAAGTTGCTCGCTGGCGCCTCCCAGGCCCTTACCTACTCGTCGGCTTCGACGAACAGGACTTGTAGCTGGCCTCGGCTTCTTGGGAGGCACGACCACACCGCTGTCTGACTCGGAGGGATGTCGCTTATGGGCGGTTTTGGTCATGACAGCGATGGGCATGATGAAACGGCAAACAAAACAGAACGGAAAAAAAAATGGATTTAAACAACTCTCGACACCTAAGCTTCCCAACACGTAAGCCTTATAAAGAATGGTGCCGAAAAGTGTCGTTATTTCTTTATTTGGCTTGTTTATAAGCTTTTCCCGACACCAGCAATAAATATTGCCCCAAATCCACCCCCTAACCTCTACGGCTTAAAGTCCCATGACCTGCTCATGTGCCCCACTGTACCTATCACGTGTAGCAGCCGGCGGAACGTTCCTGTGACTAAGCCGACCACGCTCGATATGGCGGAGTGTGTTTAGCGTAGAGCTTCCCACGCCTTCCTCCCTCCGCCCTTGTCGTCGTCGTCGGCGTCGTCGTTCTCGACGCCGGCGGGCGTGTTTGCTCGCCGTCACCACAGCCCACAGCGCATATACGACGTGTGGCACGTCCTGGATCGCCGTTAGAGCTCCCTCGTCGCCGTACACTTTTTTCAACCACTGCCGTCGTCGATGCCGTTCTCCTCATTGCCGGCGTCCATCACCGGTGATCCCTTCGTGTCGTCGCCTCCGTCTACAACACCCAGTCGACGTGCAAGATATCGTTGGAAGCCGTTGGAATCTCAGCCGTCGTTTCTTGCAACTGCCCGCCCCCCTGCCGCACTGCCCGCTGTAAGTCACATTCACGCTGTCCCCGCTGTCCTCTACATTGCCCTTCACCCTCAGTGTGTCCTGGTGCAATTGGCCTGTCGTTGCCGGTTGTCCACGTCATCTGGATGACGTCGCAAGCTGCTGGATGGACGTTGGAGTCTCCTGGCCATCGTACGTCATTCTTTTTCAGGTATGACCCACCCGCTCATCGTTCTGCTGCAGCGTTGCTCGCGGCTCAGTGCTTCCTAATGCAATGTTCCCGTCGTCTCTGCCTACGTCATCTAGATTACGCTGCAAGTTGTTGGCTGCACGCTGGAGTCTCCCGGCTGTCGCATACCGTCCTTTTCATTGCCCTTTGCCTCGCCCTAAGTGCCTCTTGGTGGAATTGACTTGTCATCACCGCCTACGTCATCTAGACCACACCGCACGTTGTCGGGATGCACAATGGAGTCTCCTGGCTGCCGCACGCCATCCTTTTCATTGCCCTTCGCCTCGCCCTAGGTGCTTCTTGGTGCAACCGACCCGTCGTTGCTGCCTATGTCATCTAGACCACATCGCACATTGTCGGATGCACGATGAAGTCTCCCAGCCATCGCGTGCTATTTTTTTTCCAGGTATACAAACCACCCCTCATAGTCGTCGTTATCCCCACCATTCCCTTCGTTCCCACTCTCGCTGCCAGCGTTGTTCAGTGACTCCCACTTGCTGTGGTACTTGATCGCTGCAGTCGACCCTTGTGCTGCGGCGAACACGTGTTGCCCCTCGTGTTCCTCGACTTTTCGTATCTTTGCTTGCTTTATCCTCCGCAGTACCCCCATGTCTCGATGTGGGTCATCCAGCTGCTACTCATCACTCTCGAAACATATCAGTACCATCCACTGTGATTGGCTTGTTACTGCCTGATCATTTAGACGACACCGCAAGCGTATTCTATGGATCTATCTATGGATTTATGCTGATTCGGCAAAACTATTGATATTATGCATCAGTGTGGCCTCATCCAGGTTCGAGATATCAGGGAGGGCCGGAGCCGAAGAGGAGCTTGATGCCGTAGCACTGGCGCCTTGCAGTGCATTGACAGGAACCCGAGCCGTAGTTGATATATTGCTGTTACCAGATGCTGTAATAGTAAGCTGTCAGTCTGAAACTTTGAACGAAAGAGGGAACTGTACCATTGTTACTCTCGCTCTCGGCCAGAGTGTTGCCGCTAGGAGCCTGGCCAGATCTCTTGTGTTTGCCTCCTTTATCAGAACGAGTGCGACGAGTCTGTTCCACAAGGTCGCCAGATCCAAGCCGAGCATCCCGATCGCTTCGCATTTGAGTGAATTCAGCTTCCGTGATTGGCTTCCAGAATGTCGTACCAAGTTCCCACTTCCGCAAGAGTTGCTCCAGTTGGGGGAGTGCGCTGGATGCACTACTCAGGTTTTCAAATGGGATGTTCTCTGGCCACCCTTCAATGGCAACGCGGTATCGTGCAACAACATTCCTAAAGTACTGTGCCCACTGCATCTTAGCACTCGCATCGCCTGTTGTTTCCTCTGATATGGTGTGTGAGAACAACTTAAAAGGAAAAACATATCACGTACTAAGCTTTACGCTGATGATATTGCGAATGCTGGCACGGACAGCATCAGCAAAACCCGGATTTTGCCATAGTGGTCATAGTGGTCATAGTATTCCATAGCAAACCCATAGTTCACTCATAGTACTCATAGTATCATAGTGTTCATAGTGTTCATAGACTGTCAAAGTATATTCATAGTAGTTTCATAGTTGTCATAGTTGTCATAGTTGTCATAGTAATGTCACTAATCCTAATCCTTGCCAGTCACTAATCCTAATCCTTACCAATCTTAATTCTTGTCAGTTACTAATCCTAATCCTAATCCTAATCCTAATCCTAATCCTAATCCTAATCCTAATCCTAATCCTAATCCTAATCCTAATCCTAATCCTAA
>JBBPOC010000328.1:0-19763 GCA_038091235.1 Tylopilus rubrobrunneus | reverse complement strand
CACGGATATATTCAAGCGCTCACCACTATCCTCCGCGCCACGGCAAACTTGGAGCGTTTACGTATCTCGCTCAGATATTCGTCCAAAGTGACTGCACTTTTATCAGCTGCTCCGACCCTTCATCACCTGCACACGTTATCCATCACGCGGCCCACGGATCCCGACAGGTATACATGCTGTTCTAGTTGCATATCGAGGGACAAGGGATTGAAGTCCAGCGTCAGTTCGATCCAGCTTGCACACTGTTTGGCACAGTGGCCAGCATTGACGTCGCTCACGGTGGAATACCTCAAACCGGGCAACATCGGAATCAGGCGACGTTTCCTGCAGCCGCCCACATGTGCACTGGCAGAGCTTTGTATGCGCAACTCCGCCATATCGGATGGAGACTTCTTATATCTCACCGCTTCGTCTGCCAGCACACTCGCTCGAGTGACGCTAGATCGCGTTCTGGGCATCACCAACAACGGCCTCCGCGCCTTCCTCGACACGATTTCCCAAAACGTGACTTCGTTGACGATCCAGGACGATGACGAATCGGAGTCTTCGCCGCTCCGGGCGTCGGACTCGGAGTTGGCGCTAGATGCGGTGGTGGACAAGATGCAGCGTTTGGACGCGCTGCACATCTGCGGGGACATCGCGAGCGAGCAGATGCTCCGTCGGCGGTCCGAGGTGTTTTCGAGGCGCTGTGGGTCGGACGTGCCCGTAGTTCGGTTGTTTGCCGAGTTCGCCCCGCGTATCTCGGGCTTGGGATGTCGGGACCAGGAGTGGGCGGGGTGGGAGGTGATCGGCATTTGTTAGGTGCGCTGCGCGGTGGCCGGGGCCCACTAGTTAGCACTCATCGAGGTTTCAAGAGTAGCCGAATGCTGGGATGTTTGACATTAGTGAACTTGGGGACAAACGCAACTAGAGTATACATTTAGAGGAGCGTACCAACGCGGAATGGACAAGCGTGGGGTGTTGGAGTCTTGCAGAACAGCCTGCCCGGTATACTTTTTCATTAGCTTTTCTTTGGTAATACAAACACTACGTTTCCTTTTATGGACATTGCGCGAATAGCTCGCGCACCGCTCGTTCCTCTTTCCTCCAGTCTCGTACCGAGGTAAGTAAGCCCCTCTACTAGTTGCTATAGCTAGTCGCATTCCTTACTCACCTGTGCATGGTATAACATTCTCTCACAGACGACGTGTTCCAAGCTGGGGCAATACATAGACCGATTTCTCAAGGGTTCCGAGTCGTACTAGTGGATTCGGTAGAGCTGCATCAAAAGTTGTGTGCAGCGAACTTGCTATACTAGCACAAGATGGAGATCATCGATCATCCACGAACGGTAATTGATGTCATTTGATGGGGTTCCTTCACAGGCTTTGCCAAACACTGACGGTCACTTGCCATCAGGGGCAACCGTTCATCATCATGAGAAACCGTTTTGGGTCGCCAAGGGAGCCCGACGTTTTCTTTCACGGGTACTATGCAAGGATTCGGACCGAATTGTGCTCGTGTCTGTAACAGCCGTCCCGGATACACGCGCTAGCGTCGGACTCGTCTCAGGTCGGGCCTGTTTCTTGTTTTTACCTTCTGTCTTTGATTTACGTGCTTACTGTCGCCCGTCATTTCGAAACACCTTTTTTGATCACGTGTCTTTCTTTATCTCATTCAGTTCTTGTTTCACTCGAACCCTCTGCCCTACTCATACAGTACTTAAGCTGTGTTGTTCGTACTGCAACTGCAGTCATAACAGAGGACTTGAACCAGTGACTCTTCTTATGTTTCTTCTTGCCCTTGCGGCTACGACGACGGTGTCGCCGGTGTCGGCGCCGGTGTCTTCCCGTCTCCCATTATCCGGTGACTCAGAAGAAGAGTCGGAGGATGTCGACGAGGAATCCGATTCAGAACCGGCGCTTGAGCCAGAACTGTCCGAGCCGGGTCTGTATCAGGGGTGAGTACCATTGGCAGTACTCTCGCTTCCGTCAATCTTGCTTAAAACTCGACCTAGTGACGGAAGCGAGAGTACTGCCAATAGTACTAGCATTAAGGGCGTTGTTGATCAAAATGCTGATCGGATTAGCAACGCGCTTGCGCGCTTTGGGCTTTTCCGTTTCAACGCCTTTTGCTTTCGTAGTCGACGCTGTTCTCAGCCTTTCTCTGGCGCTTTTCCTCAGAAGACTCTTGGTCGCTTGGAAAAGACTTTCCCATCTCAGGTTAATTATCTGGTTGAGTAAGTTCCTTTGACGCCCCATTTCAGTGCTTCAAGACTGATTCCTGAACTGCAGGATCTGTTTCATCCATTTCTAGATGAAGGGCTCCCCAATTTCGCACATCGGGTCCCTTCCCCTTTACTTGGGTGGTTCTAACATCAGCGGATTCATCACTGTCGTGTTCGGCCAGCGCTTCGGCCTTTCTACGTGACTTAACGCGGTCTCGCTGTACAGCAGTGAGGCTTCGCCCAGCCTCTGCCAGCGTTTGTTCGTACGTACGCGTCGCCTTGATAAGCTTCTTTTTTCTGGACACCGTGGTCCAATTTTCCTCGTTGGTATAACCAGACTCAGATTCTACAGTTGGTAAATGTACTTTAATGACAGGCGGACTATCCGCCAGCGCTGCTGCGCCTTGCTCAACTCTCGAACTGTTTCCGCCACCTGTATCGAGTCCACCCGGCGTAGCGGTGACTGTCGGGGGCTTTGCCTGGCCGCGGCGAGTAGCACGCTGGTCTATTATGGTATTTTTACCTGGAGCTGCGGGTCTGCTGCTCAACAGGCCTTCGACCTCACAGCCACCAGGGCTAAGGTCAGCAATTGGAGTGGGCGTTTGCAGCGACGAATCGCTGTTCGCTCTTCTCCACGGAGAAGAGCGAACAGTGATTCGAAATGACGGGCGACAGTAAGCACGTAAATCAAAGACAATGGGTGGAAACAAGAAACAGATCCGACCCGAGACGAGTCCGGCACTAGCGCGTGTATCCGGCACGGCTGTTACATGTCACATCCCAGGAGATAAACCTTTTCATAGTGCTCGATGGCGAAACATGTCGTCTCTTCTTACGACGGTCCACCACACAAGTACGAAAGGGATGGTTGGGTATGTATGAGATCGCAGAGGAACACCTACGTACCGCCAACGGCTCAGGCACCGTGACCGTTATGTACATAAGGTCATTCAAAAGTTGGCGCCTGTCACCTACGAAAGCTCCGTGGATCATGGTCATTGTACACCTCAAAATGATCATACTTTCCCATCGCTCACGATGACCCTCAAGCTCTGTCTTCATTACAATCGTGGGTATGATCTCACGGTAGCTTCTCCGCGCGAAGCTGAGAGCATCCGCCGTCAGAATAACTGTCAAGTCTGTCCGCATTGTTTTGGAAAGCGAATACCTGATCACTCTGGACTACGTCTATTTCTGTGCCTTTCACCAGTTCGAATGGGCCGGATGTCTGTTGTCTTTACAACCCAGAGTTGCGCGGTGTGGTCGTTCACACTGTACGAGCTATTCCAGTGGATCGCAGTCGTCCCAGGAAAACCATCCACGGAGACGTTACTAGTATAGCATTAACTTTGTTTGACGTGATGTGTCACGATTGTTGTGGACAAAGGAGTATTTTCAAGCTCTCGTTCTCGCACCCTTCAATCTCCGAAACGCTCTAACTGAGACGAGGCTTTGTCCCATGGTGTTGCTCCACGATCCCGATGTAAATGGTATGAGAGATTCGGGACTGATCCGCCGACTCAGGATTATTTGGGCGGCGGTTGTTCGGCCGGGTACGCAGGGTAGCTTCTTCTCGGCCCCTATTCCTGACCTGCCACATTTCGGCTGATCCTGAGTCTCGGTTCGTAGTTCGGTCAAGACACGACTCGGATGTCAATGTTGCGCTTCGGAATTTGGCAATAAATTATTACCAGGATATCGCAGGCCCGTCTCAGATAGATGGCGCTGATTGACCTCGTCGATGATTCAGTCAAGTGAGACACCTGACAATGTGAGGTCGTCTTGCACCCAATCGTTGGCGAGGTTCGGTGACATGCCGGAGTGGAGCTTGGTACGACTCACCCAGGAAATAACGTAAGGAGTGTAGCCACTGGCACGGTGGGAGCACAGTGACGGTGGATCGTTGCCCTGTGGGCGAGCAAGCGTGAGAAGTAAATCTATCCGTATGCAAGAATTCTGGAACTTACGATAATGCGAGCAGACCGCAGTAGGCAGAGCCGCATCTGACTCGGAAGACAGCACCGTTATCCGTGGTTTTCTGGGAACAAACGTCTGCAATGGGCCCGGGGTTCGTCAAAATGAGTCCGAAGAAAGAACGTCGAGATCTGGCCCCGCATTTAAATTCCGACTCACTTCCCTGACTGAGGCTCAAGTGATCACTGACTCGGAGTTCTCAAAGAACTCGAATGCTCACCGCGAATTCAACTGCATCGTCCGCTCCTTTCACGCTAGTATCGGCGAACCATAAGCGCTCAATGAGCAAACTGAGCATCGCCTACCCTTTTTAGAGTCGCTTATGGGCGTTTTGGCCAATGGGAGACTTGAAAAGGTGTCGTCGAATGAGTACGTTACCTTGCGCTTGGCAGCCCAGCTTGCTGATGGCCCATCTTTTCAATCCAAGAGGCGGCCAAATTGTACTAGGACATTTAGAGATTAACTAAGCCAGAAACGTCAAAACGTTCACATGTTAGTATCTTACGCTTGTCAATGCTGATTCCTTCGCGGCCCAGATGTCTTGGATCACATGTATCTCTATCCGCGGACTATTGGCTCAGTTGAAATCAGGTTACCAGCTGGGAGATTGGTTCTTTGGATCGATTGCTGGCCATAACCGTTTGCAGTGCGTGCAGTCCTGTCTCCCGGCTGTGAAGCGCTGTCCATCGCGTCATGCGACTCGAACAATTTTGTCCTGGACTCGGACCGGACTCGGCGGACGATCCCAATTCTGGTGCCTGACGGTCATTTCACACACAGGATATCATTTCGCGGCCCAAGAGTTTCCCATAACCTAGTACTGACAACATTCAAAGATCCGCTGTTGCAACGGAAACGGATTCCATTCGGGTCCTCGGGTGGGATCATTCACACTTGAAGAAGTTGTTCTTTTCTCTCCGCTCACTGCGCTAACTTTTTTAGGGCCCTCACCTGGTTACCGCTTGTTCACTAAAATCGACACTGCGGTTGTTGCGTCTTGAACAGTGGACAGTAAAGGCGACCCATAAACTGCTAGAACGATATCACAGGCAAAGCAGGCACGTTCTATTGACTGGCGGCCAATTTAATAGGCACGTCGATGATCACAACGGATACTATCAGTGGCTCGGGGATTCTTCCGATCAGCTCACGACCAAGCCTGGCTCTGGAACCACCCGGTCCCGGTGTTCGCCTCGCATGTAGTTGACATTGTGTCACCCCTGGGAGACCAAAAGGTCGTCTACATTATAAAAACCCTCAATGATGGGCTAGTCCCCCCATTCACCACTCACCCATCATGCCTCTGGAAAGTCACGTTGATGTTCTCATCATTGGAGCCGGCCCTGCTGGGGTAATGTGTGCCAACGCCCTTGCAATCGCGGGCGTAGACGTCAGGATTATCGATAAACGGTAGGCTTAAATGATCGTCCCGAGCGTGCGGGTACTGACCCGCCTAGGCCCGTAAAGGTTGCAGCCGGTCAAGCTGATGGTATTCAACCAAGGACTATCGAAGTATTGCAGGCATGTCGCCCCTCCACGTTTTCATACATTCCCGGGTGTTGATCAAATTCACAACAGAGCTACGGGCTCGCCGAGCGCTTGATCCGAGAGGGAAACCAAGTGCATATGTGTGTATGTAAACGTGCACTTGCTTAATGCGTTTCACACGTCTGACCTGGCCCAACACGCAAGGCTTTTTACAGCCCTGGACCCAACGAAGGAATTGAGGTATGAATTAAGTTCGGTCTTCTCAGTTTTCCGTGTTGTTAAAGGCACATACGAAAGTGCAAGGAACGCAGTGCGACTGGAGATGAACCAGACTTGGCGCGCTTTCCATTCGGAGTAAGATTTGCGTAACTTAATCTTTCGCGCGTGCGCTTACTTTCGGGCGGGCATCCAGGTCACACTCCATCAGGGTGGAATTGAAGCTATGTTTCTTGATTCCATGAGGAATTATGGAGTAGAAGTCGAGCGTCCCAAACAACCTGTAGACATTGAGTTGTCGACAGATGCCAACGAACTGCTGAGCGCCTCATCATACCCAGTGAAGGTCAGCACCAACTTGGACCAAGCCTCTGTTTCGTTGTTAACTAACGATCAATGCAGGTCACTGTAGAGAGTCTAGATGCAATCGACGAGGAAAGCCAGACCGAAATCGTGCACGCCAAATACGTCGTTGGCTCGGATGGTGAGGCCGTCATTGTCCAAGTCCCGTTGCAGAGGTCCGAGACTGACATTTTGGCTGCAGGAGCACATTCATGGGTCCGAAATGCTCTGGGAATTGAGATGGAAGGCGAACAATCAGGTAATATAATTAGTTTGTGCGACCTTCTGCTGGTCGTCTGATGTAATCGGACAGACTACATCTGGGGCGTTGTCGACATGGTGCCCGAAACAAACTTTCCTGATATTCGCAATCTTGTGAATATCTATTCGGATCACGGGTCCTGCATGATCATCCCCCGCGAAGGAGATGTGATCCGCTTCTATACCCAACTATCGGATGCAGATGTTGTATGTCCATTGACGAAGAGAGTCGACAAGAACAGGATGACTCCGCAGATTCTGGTTTCGGTACGTGTCTTCTGTGCAGGTGGTGAGATCTCGTACGATTTCTCAGTGTCGATAACAGGTATTGAGGAAGATATTGCAACCATTCGAGTTGGCTGAACCCAAAGAAGTCGATTGGTGGACTGTTTACCTCAGTATGTCCTTTTGAGACTCCAGTCCATGACCGTTGCAACGTACGAGCTGCCTTATAGTTGGACAGCGTGTGGCATCTAGTTTCTCTCTCAATCACCGTGTTTTTATTGCCGGTGACGCATGTCATACACATTCCCCGCAAGCTGGTGAGAAGCTATATTCATTTTGTCATCCCACCATTCTGAGAATATCGATTAGGGCAAGGGATGAATGCTAGCATGAATGATACCCACAATCTCGGTATGTATTGCCGTGTGTTGCTGGGCGTGGCTAAGTACGGTTTAGCGTGGAAGCTTGCACAAGTACTCAAAGGATGGGCCAGCCCTTCCCTGTTGGAGACGGTAGGTTTCACGTCTGTTCTCGATACACAATCTCACGATAATCTTTTAAAGTACGAAAAAGAACGCAGAAAATACGCGCAAGACCTGATTAACTTTGACAAGGTGTATTCAACGATGGTCTCCGGGAAACCGAGGACAGAGGAGAATGAAGAGGGTATATCGCACGAATATTTCCAGGAGTGAGTCTCCTCCGTGGAGTATCGCGTATCGGTCGTTCTTACTCGCTTATCAGAGTATCTGATTTATTCGCTGGATTCATGAGTGGATTCGCAGTTCAGTACTCTCCATCCGCAATTGTCGATCTCAAACACCAGAAACACGCGACAAAATTGATCATTGGACAAAGAATGCTTCCACGAACCTATGTTCGTGCCGCCGACACACGGCCAGTTGACATACAGGACCTGCTTCCCGCCGATGCTCGCTTCAAACTACTTTTCTTCGTTGGGCACCTTAACGAGACGCGTGTTTCCGAGCTGAAGCTACTGGAAGTGGAATCAGACTTCCTCCGCAAATACAGTGCGAACGGGGATGTCTCCACTGTATTCGACATCATCACGATAACTGCGGGCAGGAAAGAGGACATGGATTACTTGCTCCTGCCGGTATTCTTCCGTCCCCACTGGAAGAAGTGAGTGCTACCCTTCTGTTCACGTCGTCGGCAAGCTGATTTATCAACGCGGTGCAGAGTGCTCCTTGACGATGTTAATGTCAAAGGGAAGGAGGCTGGGCACGAGTACGAGGAGTTTGGGATGGATCCAGAGCAAATCACCGTGGTGGTTGTTCGGCCTGATGGATACGTTGGGACGGTCGCTCCTTCGACGGCCATTGCAGATCTCAACAAGTATTTTGGCTCGTTCTTGGTCTGTCATGGCGATGATGTCTAGTTCGAACGAGACACGTGCTCGGGAAATTAGATGTATATATGATTGATACCCCGAAGCAGAGGGAGAATAGAGAGTCAAATAACGTCTTGAACGGTTATATCGAGCGAGATGGTCTGCACAACTACTAGCCATATCCAATTCTCGCTTGACCTGGGCTCCAGACTACCCCCAGGAATTGTGACGGGTCACGTAGTGAGCACCGACTCGTCCTCAGCCTCGTCCGAGTCAGAGTCTGGCGGGCACCACGGATCATCACAGTCGAAATACCACTTCGGTCGCTTGGACTTGTCCAACTCCAATTCTTCCAGTACCAATCGGATGACATCCTCTTGATCTTCATCAATGAGCAGCTTCGAGTCTATTGTGTAGTTGTTGTACAAAGCTAGGAGCATTCCGCAGTCGGCGGTGGCACTCAATGGGAAGCAGAGCTCCATCTGATATTCAACGTATTCTGTAAGGTGTTCAAACGCCTTGGCTAGATTCGGCACCGGGGAGTCGGTAAAGATGTAATTATGTTTGATCGCGTAACGGAAGAGAATTTTGGAGCTGATGGGAAAAGCGAAGTGGACCAATGGCGGGTCCTTGTTTGTCTGGGTGACACGGTACTCGTCCGAAAGCTGTGTCATGGGGTATCGGGGAATCCAACGCTGGACACGCTGATCCTGCGTTACATTATCAACGGCGTTCGTGAGGCAGAAACGTAAAGAACGAACTTGGTTGTCCTTTGGTTCATGGCACGTGTGTGTGGATTTTGATTGCTCAGCGGACATCGCACTTTGAAGTGAATGGCGAACGTGTTGACCGGTCGTTTGTTATATAATAGAACAAGCATGGTCACGTGATTCAATGACGTACTCGCTGGCGCACGGGGTACTAAGTAGGAAATTCAAAATTCCATTCTTCTAGATGGTACACAATTGGGTAGATCAACGACAACGACATACAATGGACCCCCCGAGTACGTCACGGCAATGATACAAGAATCAAACATGTAATGGAGATGGAAAGCATAAAGGCAGATTCTTTGAAGAGGAACGAAACATTACACAAATCAGTTGGCCACTTTACCGAGCGGAGTCTTTGCCATGACGCTGATCACCTCGAACAAGACCTATGTCGTACCCAGCGTCAGCTTCCAAGACGCAGCGTTGAGAGTAAAGGGAAACTCACGTCGGCAGCTGCCATGGTAGTCAGTTCCGCATTCGTATCGTACGCAGGGGCGACTTCGACAATATCGGCAGAGACGATGTGAAGACCATCCAGGCCGCGCAAGATGGTACGCAATTCGCGCGTCGACCATCCTAGACAGGGACGCATCCAATCGTCGTCTCGATGAAGGGTAGGGAAGTGGACGTACCGCCAGTCTCGGGCGTACCGGTCGCAGGTGCGAATGCAGGGTCGATCGAGTCGATCTGCTCGAGGTTTGGTCATGATCCCACGGGTGAAGGAAAGAACGGCGCACGTCGATCGAAAGGTATACCGGGCGGTCACCGACGGTTTCCCGAATTTTCTTGATGATGCCATCGGTTCCTGTCCATTTATGTGATCAGCGGAAAAGAACAATATTCCGCACGAGATCAAACACTGACCAATCGTATCGATCTCACGTGCTTCTATCCTCTGGAACCCAGAGGCATCGTCGTTCGCATAATCCGCCGGACCGGACAATGTCGTCCGGATCGCACCGTGCTGGAATTAACGGATAAACTAGGATCAAAGCATTCAAAGGACACTCGGAGAGAAGAATAAAATAAAGGATAAATGAAGTAAGAGAAAGGAAACGAGACACTTGCAATGGAGCTGCCGTTCCTGATGAGACCTTCCTGACTGGCCCAGTAGAAGTAAGTACCGTGGTTGATGGCGGCCTGCGCGGAGGGGGCGCCTCCAAAGACGGATGGTTTCCATGTGTCGAGGTGCGAGTCAAAGTGAATGACGGAGATGGGACCGTAGGCGGAGTAAATGGACCTGTGGCAGGGGGCTGTCAGCGCTGTAAATTTGAGAAAGGGATCGTAGCGCATACCTGAGAAGCGGAAGGACGATTGTATGGTCACCACCAAGCGTGACGATCCTCGGGTGATGTTTGCCATCGGCGGAAATGGGAGCGAGCGGCTTGCCCGTCAGCGCGTCATTACCGAGCGGGGAGAACGCAGGGCGGTGGAGGAGCTCCTTGTGGCCGTCCTCGATCTGTTGGATGGCGTACTTGTTGTCATAGGGCGTGACAGGGATGTCGCCGCAATCGACGATCTTGAGGCCGGCCAGGAAGGGGTTGACTTCGAGAGGGACATTGTAACCTCCGTACAAAGTCAAACGACGGGATCCTGCACGGATGCCGGCGGGGCCAAAACGGGCACCGGGGCGGTATGAAGTACCAGTGTCCTGTGACAAAGCATGTCATCAGGTCGATTTCACACTCAGATGCTAGATGACCTACAAACGGAGCGCCGACGAAGGCAATGTCGAACGCAGCGTTTCTGTCTTTTCCGAGGCACTGCACCCACGGTAACTTGGCAAACGTGGTGATGCCAGAGAAGATGGCATCAGCGGTGACTGAAACCATCCAACTCAGGCGAAACACTATCGAATGATACAGCATGACCCTACCTTGGTTGTCGCCGGGGTAAACCGCCTGATAGGGATACTTGTAGTACCCGAGAGGCATTTGCTCGTGCTCATCATGAGCGATGGCAACGCAAGCAAGCGCAGCAGCGACGAAAAGAGAAAATCGGGCTCGCATGATGAATAGACAGTCAAAATATCAGCGAGGAAGATATAAATGCACGACTGGGTTGATACGAGTCTCAATAATCGGGGGTGGGGCTCGTGTTGAGATCCAGGCGACTGGAGGGCAGCTAAAAAGGATTCGACTTGGGAAAAAGGCTTTATCTCCCCTGCCTCATGCCACCCGATAGTCCGAGGGTGACAGACTCGTCGAGATAAGAGGTTTCCCTGTAACCCATGTTTTCAGCCTCGAGGCAGACAATTTGGAGAAAAATGTGGTTCTGCTGAGTGATCACTGAAAGCAACAAGGCTTATCAACAGGAACCCGGTGAACACGCGATGGAAACTGTCCACGACAGATCCCAAACAGGCTGGACGGCATCAGCACGATGCAAGCCTCGTTGTCGAATTGGTTCTCGTGCTGGGACTCGGAGTTGTCGGCAAGCAGCAATCGAATCATGCGATGATCGGTCCTTATTCGGCCGGCTTTACATAAATTCGAGGGCTTCTCCGTGGGCGACATTAAAAGGATAGACAGTGCCGAGCAAGGTGCTGTTTCACCTTTGAACTTTTCTCTCTGAGTAACAACGATGGACTTGGACGAGACCTCACCACTGCTGTATGACCCACGGTACTTCCCACCGCAGGGAGTCAATCACCACCACCATCACGCTTCTCCGACAATCCCGACCGTTCCGGAAGAGGAAGGCGCGACCCATCGCTTCGGTCCACGTTTGCTGGCCTCGTTGGTCGTCGACTCCGTTCCGGGTGCGCACGACCCTCTCCGCCACCATGCTCATTCCACCCAGTCTAACGAACCCATCCCCACAGTCATCCTGTCCTACGTCCTGCAAAACTCGGTTCATACCGCCGCCATCCTGGTTACCGGCCGTCTCGGCCCCGAACAACTGTCCGCTGCCGCATTCTCGATGATGTTGGCCTACGTCACTGGCGAGTATTCCAGACGACCTTGACCATGCTCCCTCGGTCCCATGATATTTTTTTGGCGCGTTTTAAACAGGCTGGTGCATCGCGCTCGGCGGAGGCTCCGCACTGGACACGCTCGGATCCCAGGCGTTCACAGGCAGTAGCCGCAAAGCGGATCTGTCCGTCCATTTCCAGCGCTGTGTCGTGCTCCTCTGGGCGCTCTTCGTCCCCGTCGCCGTCTTGTGGTACTTTATGGAGCCCGTTCTCCTCGCGATCGGGGAGCCTGCGCGCCTGTGCAAAGACGTACAAGACATCCTGCGGATACTCATCATCGGCACGCCGGGCTTCATCGCGTTCGAATCGCTCAAGAAATACCTGCAGTGCCAGGGTAAGCCTCGGAGCCCGGCTTGATCCTTTGCTGAAAACACAGACCTGGACAGGTATCATGCGCGCCTCGACCATGGTCTTGATCATCGTTTGGCCGATCAATCTTGCTTTGAACATAGTCTTGATTCACTACACCCCGCTCGGGATGCTAGGTTGCCCCATAGCGCTGTCGATTGCGTACTGGCTCGCCTTCTTCTTGCTGGTCCTCGTCACGTGGCTGTCGCCGACGCACAGCGCGAACGGGACCTGGGGAGGATTCCAACCCATAGCGGTCTTCAACCTCAAAAGCTGTGGTGGATTTTTGGCGTTGGCACTCCCCGGAATCCTCATGATCGGCACGGAATGGTGCGTCGATTTTTGACGTCATGTTCAAGTTTCCAGGTGGACCGATCATCTGAATAGGGCAGCGTTTGAGATCGTCGCGCTCGCGGCTGGACGGCTGGGCAAACTTGCCTTGGCAGGACAATCTGTTATCATGACCTCGGATCAGAGTAAGCGCCCGGTACTCATCGCTCGGTTGTCGTGATTGAAAACCAACCTTTTGTCTAGTCATTGCCACGATACCATTTGGATTTGGTATGTCATTTCTCCCTAAGACAACGCTTGATCGCATTGACGAGCCCAACGCAAACCAGGCGTCGTGGCCTCGAACCGCATCGGAAACCTCATCGGGGCGAAAACTGCCCTGGGCGCCCGCGCCGCGGCCCATGCATGCGCGCTTCTCAGCGTCTTGGTCGGCAGCGCGATCATGGTCATCCTCCTGGCCACTAGAAATGCACGTCCATTGCCCTCCTCACGCGCCCGAACGCGTTCTGACGCAGATCTTTCTAGCAATTCGGCTACCTCTTTAGCAACGACGAGGAGGTCGTGCACGTCGTCAGCCAAGTCATGCCGCTCGTTGCATCGTTCCAGGTGTGTTGAGCACCATTTTGGATGTTTTTCTAGCATCTGAGCGCGTGTAGATTGCGGATGGGTTGGCGAACGCGTGTGGTGGCGTTCTCCGTGGACAAGGTGAGTGTGTCGCCGTCGCCTGCGGTCTCAAGTGAGCTGAATAATGCAATTCTCAGGCCGCCAGCACCTCGGCGCCTTCTTCAACATCATCGCCTATTACGTTTTGGCGCTACCGATCGGTATCACCCTCGCGTTCAGGTATCATCTTGGCCTGCAGGGTCTCTGGATAGGTATGCCTCGTACTATGTCTCTCGAGCGATGAGTCGACCCACGTCCCGTAGGCCAAGTCATTGGTCTATTCATCGTCGGTATCAGCGAGTACGGCGTAGTTTGCTTCGGCACCGATTGGGACAAAGAAGTGTATAAAGGCATCCAAAGAAACGCGGAAGAAGCGAAACAAAGGGCGTTACTAGAGCACCGCCAGCGGATGGAAGATGAACTCACCAACTGACCTAACGACATTAGATTCGTACCAAGGAAACGCGAAGATAAGGTACGAGACAGGATATGTATGACATGAAAGAACGAGCAATCTGCGGCGACGGCTTGGCCTTTTTTTTGGCTTTGTCACTGGAACTTGAATAAACAAATGCACATAATTGAAAGATCACCTTTCGAACATGAAACGTCCAATGATGCTCCCAACGATAAGCGCGTAGTCTCAGGCATCCAGCATAGAAGTGACTGCAGATAATATATCAAAATTTGTCACGAATGACATCATAGCTCTTCCTTGGCGGGAGAGTCCGTCGACGTCTTCATAAAGTCCGCCGTTCCGTCCACTATCGACTTAAAGTACTTGGACAGCGGCTCATACTTGCTTCCTCCTGCACCACGCAGATTGAGCAACCAAACACAACGACAAACGAGGGTAAAGCTTTACCTTCGTACAGAATGGGTACACTCGATCCAGGAGGGTACACGACCACCTTGGAGAACTTTCCCTCTTCCCTGACAGTGAACCCCAGCGACGCCGCAAAGCCACCCTCTGGATCAGTGTGGTGGCCAAACGCAATCTTTTTGAAATAGTTGTTCCCGAGGACCTGCCACAACAACGGGAACTTTTTATCCCTGTTCAACAGAATGACACGCGGCACATCGATATTCTGTCGTGACGCGTCAGTCCCAGTCAGACATATACGTTGAGAGAGCGTGTGAGACCACGAACCTTGTCAAGCCACTGGGGAATATCGCCCTGGTCCGGCATCACCTTGATCTTATTCGGCACCGACCGCGACGCCCACTTGATGAAATTACTCGACGTCCGTTCGCCCGATTCATACTTTTGCCCAGGCAGCTGGCCACCCCTCGGGAACACCTTGACGGTCGGGAAACCCTGGACTTCCTGCCGCGGGGTCAGCTTGCGCCCATCGGCGCATATTGTGTACACACGCACCTGAGATGCGCACAGAGGCTTGTTGAGCTCGGCGTCACAGTCGACGGCGTAAAAGGGGACGAGTGGGCTGAGGTTACCGGCTGCTTTGCTGTATTCGGGCGCCATGTGTTGGCAGTGCTGACGAGGACGCGTTCTGGACGGGCAGTCGGACACGGAGGAGAATGACTTACCCCGCACCACGGCGCTACGAACGCGACGACGCTCGTGCGCTGTGTAGAACCATGTTGGACTGTTTGAGTGCATCCCGGAAGGAAATGGCGCGTGCACATACGTTGCTTTTCATGACACGCTTGAACCCTTTTGGATCCAACATCTTGACCTTTGTATCTGGGGGAAATATCGCTGCTGTTACCAGCGTCGGGAGGACGAGCAGAAACGCGGTGAATGTGTGTAGTATCATGGTGGTGCTACAAACACAAGATGAGGTCGCGCATTTGGATGACGTGGCTAATTGAAATAGCCCCTATGTGCTAAGACAAGAAAGACTGTCTACATCGTATTGCAAGGCTAGCATGTTGGATTTTGATCTACCGTACTTTTACGCACTCGAGATAGCTTTCCGCCTCGAGATGGGCTTGGAGCGTTTGCGCTTCTTGCCCTCCGAAAAGCTATGCGCAGTTTTATGGTCTCGTCCAAGGATATCATCCCCCTTTACCGCGTAGATACGCACGATCCAGTTTTCGGACGTGAACGCTTCCTCTGCAGCGACGAGAACAATTAGATACGACGACCCCTGACACACTGCCGCTCACCGAGATAATGCAGCTTGGGCCCATTGAGAGGAACCTGCTGTCCGCGCACCCGGTCCATGGCTTGTTGTCCACCAAACAGTTCCGAAAAACGATAGTACGACATCTTGTACATCAACGACTCCCTCATCGTCGGAGTAGCTCGGTCATCGACGCGGTATTCTCCTTGGTTGAAGTAGTTGGGCTCCTGAATCTCATCCGGCCACACGCCCTGTGCGATACGGACCATCCAAAGGAACTTGTTGAGGTCGTCTCCGGAGTAGCCAATAAGTCCGCCGAAGATGATGAGCACATAGCTCACGTCGTGTTTGCGAAGAATGGGATAAGCCACCTCCTCTGGGGATGACATGGCTTTGCCGACGGTCGCGATATGAGCTAAAACCAATGTCAAGGAACGCTCGCTGCACAGGTGCGTACTCGCACTCACTGTTATTCCAAGTGTTGTTGTCTACCAACGTAGGACGGTCCGCCATGCCAGCAATCTGGTATCCGTAATCCCACCAACTCATCACGACAGCATCCTCAGGCGTGTTCTGTCTCAACCAGTAATACGCTTCTCTGAAGTCGTCGATAATATGTTGACTTCCATCGGGATTAGTCGAGGCCAAGACGACCGAGGGAGACGAATATGCGTTTGCAGTCACCCACGTGCAATGCACGACAAACAACAGAAGCATACAAGTCGCGTTGACTAGGACGGTAAGCCGCGTGTCGAGACCAAATACACCTTTGACAAACTTGGAACCGGACCCGTCGGAATCCTGAGCGGCAGCGGCAGCAGTGGAAGCAACATCAGAAACGAGCTCGCCAAGGGAACCGCCTGGTGTAGGTGGCGTCTTTTCCTTGCTCTTCTTGGCCTTTTTGGAGGGTGTAGCGGAAGAGGAGGCGGTGGTCGAAGATGTACCCTGAGATGCGCCAGATGCGATGTTAGAAGTCGCTTGGGTTGATGATTCGTCTGCTGGCGTGTCCGGCTCCTTGGGGTCAAGATATGTATCGAGAAGTGACGACAATGCGATCGCAGCTGTCACGCAGACAACGGGAGTAAGGGTCAACATGAGACGGACCATGACTCCAGCGAAGTAGCTGGCCATGACAGCATAGATGATGACGAATATGTGCTCGTCACGAAGTGCACGGAAGCACAGAACGACACCAGCGGGGAATAGGAACATGAGGAAGTGGAGGTCCATGAAGAACGACGGCCATGCAGTGGGTTGATGTTCGGAAACTGAGGCAATGATAGGAATGTACCTGCGCGGCTCAAGATAAGTAACACCACTTGATTGGGGCGGTATGCACGCACTTCTTAGCATAGCCGGTATCCCATAAAGAGTAGAAACGACCAGTCCAGGGTGCAATCCAGCCCTTGTACGTGAGTCCGACGATAGCAAAGAAACCGAGGATTCCAGTGGCTACCACGCTCGCAAACAACAGCTCCTGGAATTGCTTCGAGGAGATGTGAGAACGAACGAGCTGTGCGAAGGCGACAATTTGCAATAGGCCGAATACACCTGGAATGAATAGTGAACAGAAGTCGATGAATGAAAGAACATGGGATATTACCCAAAGCAGCCATGTGTTCACTGGTACGGACAGGCTGGAAACCAACGAATGGGACTTGCATACTTGCAAGTGTACCGATAGAGTACCAAGCGGAGTAAGCCACGTAGAGACGGTTGGAGTATCGACCCATGAGAAGGAGTACAAGTGCGTGTAGAGGGATCATGTTGGTAATGAACACATATCCACCTGAGGAAGACCTTGGATCAATATTGACGGCAAGTATTAGAATGCACACGAACCCCATGCAGCAACCATGTAGAAGTAAAAGACTGCGGCAATAGCGCCGAAGAATGCGCTACCTTGCTTGAGAGCTTTGATCCAGCTGAAGAATGTGAACATGAGGAGGAAGATGGCGATGGCTTCATTGTCATAGGACCCGGCGACGGAGCGGGAGATGTAACCGGGGACGATACCGATGAAAGCTGCAGCCAACAAGCCAGCGCTGTCGTCCTTCATTTCTCTCGTGAACCTAGACACGGGAATGAGTGAACGGGGTAGCCAAGAGGGCGAGAATACATACATATACGTAGCCCAGGCGGTGAGAGCGCTAAAGCCAGGGGCTAGGAGGACACAGACGTTACGAATGTCCACGGGAAGGTTCAAAGCATGGAGGATGTTGTATATGACGCCACTTGTAGCCATGAGACCGGGGTAGATGGTACCGCCGACGACGCGACCGAGGGGGTACCATGCTGTGGGATCGAACCAATTCCAAAAAGCCTATTGAGGCGCGTGAGTGCGTTATGCAATGGACGACGAGAGAGCGCACATCAAAGCCTTTTGAAGCGAGCACTCTGGTCGCACGGCTGAAAGACGAGTTGGAATGAGTATCTTTTGAGAGAAGAACACGTACTAGTTGAACCATGGATCGCTGGAAACAGACGAGGTGAACGAAATACAGGTGAAGTAAGAGAAGGCCGTACAATTCGTGGATGATACTCTCGAAATTTATGACGGCAAAGAGACGGGAAGCGATGGCAGCACCTGAAATGAGACCGAGTGCTATTATACGGAGAAGAGAAGCGGTGTTGGACACCACCGCCGGTGGAATATTTTCAGGGAGCGGGTAGGCAGTCGGCATGACGGCTGGAGACTGCGCGAGTTGGTGTCGACGTGTCTGGGTGAGGGATGATTATGTCAGTATATGACCCCCCAAGGAGGGGGTCAAGGAAGGAGGAGTCGGGCACTTTGGAAGCGTCGGTCCGAGATCAATCAATCTTCGTGCTCCACTGAAAGTGAAACTTGAGTACTGTTCGGATAGCGTGCATTCCGCGAAATGTAAGTTCCGAGCCCCTTTACCCTGATGGATGGACTAACTTCATCGCGCCGCACACGCACTGCACCGCATTGACAACGAATTTAGACCGCACATTCACACTTACACTTTCAAGTTACTTCCTAGTACCAATGAATACACAAGACAAGACGTCCTGGCTGTGACCACGCATTGCGTTATCATGGACTCTCTTCGGCTCGCCTGGCTAATTGTAGCCACTCGAACATGTGTCTCCCGTCACCCAACTTTACATGTGACGCGCGGATGCCTCGAGGCCCACCGCCCGTGCATTCGTCATGTATCTGCGCAGCCACCCAATATAAGACGCCGTTGATCAGCCCACCCACGGCTGCCCAATACCCCTACCAGCCCAGACTCCCCGACGATAATCGACCCTCCTCCTTGTCACTTCACATTCGCATACCCGTCCTCCTCTTAAATACCCAGCATCTGTATCAATTCACTCACACAACCAACTCGCGACAATGCTCCCCATCTCCGAGTTTCCCTTTGCCTTCTGTGGTATCGCTACCGTCGCAGCCACCCTCGGTTATGCCTGCGCACGACGTGCCGTCTTTTCCCTTGCGTCTCCAAACGAACCCTCCAAAGCGTGAGTCACCGACAGTCAACCTCCCTCAAAACCAATAACGCATAGCCGCCGATAGCGATGTCGAGGCCGGCTCTCCCGAAGAACGATCCCTCAAACGCAAACTCGACCACTCTGATGAGCAGGATACTGACGCAGAAGAACAATCACGTCCGATGAAGCGAAATAGGACACCACCGGCTGACAAACATGACTCAGACGATGTGCGTACTTTACCCACAGCATTGCATCCCTTCCGGACATGTGTTCGTGCGCTTATCGAGATAAAGTTCATCCAGGAATGGGAAGTCGTTGTGGCTCCACCCCCTTATGAGCAGGCTGCTGGGCTGCCACAGTCACAAGAGCCTGTGCAAGATAAGAACGCTCCTCACCAAGAGGACACTGTCGAACAGGATACGGCGCCCATCCGAGCGGTACAGTGAACAACTCTGTTAACCGACACTTGTTCTGATAGCCGCCTATCCAGCTTTCGCCTCAGCCTGAGCAAAAAGGGGGGCGTTGCGCTACTCCACAACCCCCGCAGGTGAACCCATCGCCAAATGAGCCACAGATCCCACCAGCACGGCCGGAAACACCACCCAAGCCTACCGTTCCAGCCAAAATCGAATCCGTCAAGGCCTTTTCCGCATTCTCTGGTTCTAGTTCACCGTTCGCTTCCTATTCTAACGCCTCGGGAACCTCGCCATTTGCACTGTCTGGCCAGAATGTCAAGACTGCTCCTGCATGGCGGCGTTCCAATGACACTGGATCTGACGTATTTGGTCGGGTGAGCTCCCCGAACGCCCTGTCGCCATCACCGAATGACACGGCCACGTCAACGAAGACTGCTTTTTCTCAAAGTAAAACTGCTCTCGCGGTTCCCAAAGAAACGCAGGCTCCTGCCAAAGCTTCTACTTGTACGTGGGGTTTAACTGTCCATCGCTTGGTGATGCTCACGTTGCGATCAGGTTTGACAGGTGAAGAAGACGAGACTATCGAAGCTGAGCTCAAGGGCGTAAAACTCTTCATTAAGCGCGGGCGCAAAGAGTTCACCGATGGGATGTATGGGCATATCAAGATTCTCGCTCAAAAGTCAACG
>JBBPOC010000327.1:0-19811 GCA_038091235.1 Tylopilus rubrobrunneus | reverse complement strand
AGTGGCCAGAATCGGCATCGTTACTGCGCCCAGCGACGGTCCTCCAGATATATGCCAGGTGCAACGAAACGAGATTGGCATGGGGACGTGACGCATCAGGCAATGGCCGTGCAGGCGTGAGCGTCACTGACGGATGCGGAATCAGACACGGGCGAGAATGGAAGTTTATGGCTCTCAACATTTAGAAAGTCCGTCTGCGTCATCCACAAAAGGACGCGACACGTTGTTGAGGCCGAGCCGATCCGCGTTCTAAATGAAAGATGAGCGCAAGGGTCTAACAGTGTAGTATTGAGACCGTGCCGCTTTGAGCTGCGTTTGGAGATGGCGCGCAAGCCCCGAGCGCGCGATCTCATCGGAGGGGACGTCGTCGCCATCGAGCGATCCGGAGAGCGAGATGGATATATTGGACAGCCACAGCACGTCGAGCTCCCTAGGTAAACGTCCTTTGACGCTGTATACGACGTCGGAGGGCGAGCCATGGACGAGATTATGCGTGATCTTGAGGCGAAGGACGTGCTCCTCAGACGCGACGCGTATCGAGGACGCGGCAGAGAAGGAGGGCATGACGCGAACAGCGGCAGGAAAATTATTAATATTTAGAATTGACTGATTACAAGATAGCCAAGTGAAAAATAAATGAAAGAATTAGGGTCGTTATCACTATCACAGCCCCGTCCACCCACCATCCAGTCGCTGCCACTCCGCCAGTTGTCCATCACAAGGCGATCTACACTCTGATTTCGAACGGTCATGGTACGTCCTCATCGCTCACATTGACAAACCAACATCCTGGCTAATCAGAACGCTCAAAGCTCGACGAGCTCGACCAGAAAATACAGGATGTCCTCAAACGCATCGAAACAGAACGCAAAGTTCTCGATGCGTCCAGGCATCTCCGTCAGGCGACGTCAAATCCTGACGTCCTGAGACGCAACGACGCAAAGATTCGGGAAGCAGAGCGCTCCTTGTCTTACTTTGAAGAGACCTTGCGCGAGCTGCAGACTCGCAAGAAACTCCAGGCTCAGCGTGACGATCCCTCGCGATCCGCAACCTCTCCTTTGTCTCCTTCCTCTGCCAAGTCCGGTCGTGGCGCAGACAGGGACCGCTCCCTACCTCAAATCCCTCCTGCCGACTTCGATGGCTCCAGTCCTGGTGGTCGATCACCCGATACTTCCCAGACACTCCTCGAAAGTGAAGAGGGTGCCCCTCAGACCAAACAATATTCAAACCTCGACCTAATCAAAGCTGATACCCCTCATACTACCGCCAAGATATCCAAGATGCTTCATCAGCTCGAATTCAAGCTCCAGGTCGAGCTGCAGTACAAAAAGGGCATCGATAAGATGGTGAAGTTATACCAAGCGGACGGAGACAAGAAATCTCGCGCAGACGCCGAGAGCAAGCGAGTCGAGAGCGAGAAGAAAATCCAACTCTTGCAGTCTGCTCTCAAGCGATACAAGAATCTACACATTCTAGACGACGTAGAAGAAGAGGATCAGCAATCCGGTGAGATTTAGCCGTTTGGTCACTCTCCTTACATAGCCGTCTGAAATTGCGTCTCAGGCGCAGGGGGAGAGCGCAAGGAGAACATGCGGGCCAAACCACTTTCCGGCAAACTCTCTGTCACCATCAAAGGTGCCCGGGAACTTGACCATCCTCCCATCGTTTCTTCAGGC
Source organism: Tylopilus rubrobrunneus (assembly GCA_038091235.1). Lineage (NCBI taxonomy): Eukaryota > Fungi > Basidiomycota > Agaricomycetes > Boletales > Boletaceae > Tylopilus > Tylopilus rubrobrunneus. Next base: position 18,135 of record JBBPOC010000327.1, on the reverse strand, counting down.
CGGATTCGTTCTTCGTCCAAGCAGGTCGTTGAGACCTATGTTTCCCTCAAGATTGAAGGCACTCAGCGCGCTCGTTCCCATCCGTCTCGCACGGATCGTTGGAATGAAGACTTCGAGATTACTGTCGACAAAGCAAATGAAGTCGAGATCGCAATATATGACAAACAAGTTTCTGAGCTACATCCCGTTCCCATCGGTCTTCTCTGGATCCGGATCACTGATCTTGTTGAAGCCCTGAGAAGGCAAAAGGTCATGATGGACAGCGGTCAAGGCGGTTGGGTAACAGCTGGTGCCATGGACGGTGATTCACTTAGTGGAAGATCACATGCACAGCCTGGTGCTTTCGGAGACGTAAATGCGCCGTTGAATCTTGACCCCGGAATAATGGGCCCGCCCGGCGTACCAATGGGCTTCGCAAGTCAAAACGAAGGCATTGATGCTTGGTTTGCCGTTGAACCTGCTGGTGCACTGGCCCTGCATTTGAATTTTGGTTCGTATTCCATGTCTTTGTGCTGCGTAAACTGTTGACAATGTCACAGTCAAGGAGAACGTGAGGAAGCGCCCTCTGGATGCTCCCGGAGGGCTCGGTCGTCAAGGCGCCGTTAGGAAGCGCAAAGAAGAGGTCCACGAAATGAATGGTCATAAATTCATCCAGCGTCAATTCTACCAGATCATGCTCTGTGCCTTTTGCAACGAATTCCTTCTCAACGCCTTGGGATATCAATGCGAAGATTGTCGATACATGTGTCACAAGAAATGTTACGAAAAGGTTGTCACCAAGTGTATCTCCAAATCAAATACCGGGGTAAGTAGTCCCATTTGGTTGCTTTCTCCTTGATAATGTGTCTGTCTTACGTCATAGGATGACGACGAAGAGAAGATCAACCATCGGATCCCTCATCGTTTCGAGCCTATCACCAATCTGGGTGCTAATTGGTGTTGCCACTGCGGTTATATCCTTCCACTTGGTCGGAAGAATGCCCGTCGGTGCACCGAGTGTGAGATTACTTGCCATGCCCACTGTGCTCACCTCGTTCCCGACTTCTGTGGCATGTCCATGGAGACTGCTAATCAATTACTTCGTGATTGGCGCGATATCAACCGAGCGCGAGGCAGAAGTGCTGTTGCGAGGCCGGCTGGGCAGATCAGTACCCCTCAGGCATCGGCACAGGCACTTCCACCGGTCGATGTTGCCATTACTCAGGGCGTGGACCGGTTAAACCTCACAGGAGCAGCAGATATGCCGCCTTCAGTACCGCCCGCAGAGCCTTACGGTCGTCGCACGCCTACACAGGATGGGGTCGATCTTCGGTATCATACACAATCTCCCTCGGGCGTTCCGCCTCGGCTGCCTCCTGGCGCAAGAGTCCCAGTTCCTCCTGCTTACCCGAACGAACCATTACTCCCGCCAGCTGTTCCTCCGGTCCCGATAGGATATGAACAAGAAGACTACGGCATTCCCCCGGTGCAGGTAGATCGTTTTGATAACGCACATCTTGTCGGCTGATGTTGGATGGCAACAGCCTACATACCCTCAACAGAGTTTACCACCCCAGGCTCCTACGGTTCCACCGCAACAGCAATACGTGCCGCAACGTCCTCAGCAGAGCGATGCGGTCGTTCCATCGCAAACATCGCCTACTCAGCGCGTCCCGACTCGCAAGCGGAAGGTTGGCCTTGATGACTTCAATTTTCTAGCCGTTCTTGGAAAGGGAAATTTCGGTAAAGTCATGCTCGCGGAGGAAAAGAAAACCAACGCGTTATATGCCATCAAAGTGTTGAAGAAGGAGTTCATCATCGACAACGATGAAGTGGAAAGGTGCGGCACCTGTTATTGGTCGTACGGCGTATGTTAGTTGCTCATGGATGTTTAGTACCCGTTCGGAGAAGCGCGTGTTCCTGGCTGCCGCTCGTGAACGCCATCCCTTCTTGCTCGGTCTCCACTCCTGTTTCCAGACAGAGACTCGCGTCTACTTTGTGATGGAGTACGTGAGCGGAGGAGATCTTATGTTGCACATCCAGCGCAAACAGTTTTCACTCCGCCAAGCCAAGTTTTATGCGTCCGAAGTTCTTCTGGCTTTGGAGTACTTCCATGCCAATGGGATTATCTATCGGTAAATGTCCTCTATACTGTTACCGCATCTCGACTGAGGGTTACTTTGACAGGGATCTGAAGCTGGATAATATCTTGTTGACGCTTGACGGTCACGTCAAGGTTGCGGATTATGGGCTTTGCAAAGAGGAGATGTGGCATGGGTGTACCACGAGCACCTTTTGCGGAACCCCAGAGTTCATGGCTCCCGAGGTTCGTCCATTGGCAGTCCTTGGCAGCAACTCGCGTTGAATTACGATTAGATCCTGCTTGAGCAACGCTATGGGCGTGCTGTTGACTGGTGGGCCTTTGGCGTGCTGACGTACGAAATGTTGCTCGGACAGTCGCCCTTCCGTGGTGATGACGAAGATGAAATATTCGATGCCATCTTGGAAGACGAGCCTTTATACCCGATCACTATGCCAAGAGACGCTGTCTCGATCCTGCAAAAGGTAGTGTTTTTGGGACTCTGGTACTTTCTTTTTGACGCTAACGTCTCCATAGCTTTTGACAAGGGATCCTGCGCGTCGACTCGGTTCGAGTAAGGCAGACGCTGAAGAGATCAAGAGGCATCCATTCTTCAAAGATGTCAGCTTTGATGACGTGTTCAACAAGCGCATTCCTCCGCCCTACTTCCCAACGATCGTAAGCTTTCGCAAATTCTACAGATGCTGATGCTCAATATTCCGTAGAACGGCAGCGCCGATACTAGCAACTTTGACGAGGAGTTCACCCGTGAACAACCGACTTTGACCCCGGTGCACGGTCAGTTGTCGTCTCGCGATCAGCAAGAGTTTGCCGGGTTCTCTTGGGTAGGTTTCATGGATAGTCACTCCAAGGCATATCCTGATGTCATTCGTCCAGGTGGCCGCTTGGGCAGATATATAATGGACATGTTCTTTTTAAACCGGCTTTTTTATCTTCCCCTTTTGTTTGCTGCAATTAATACACGTTCGGCGCCTGTCTGCTGCCTGTAGTTGGATAGTTTCGCAAACGATTCCGCGCAGCTGATGACGATGTAACTTACCCCACTGTCTCCAATGTAGTAGTTCTTGTGAAACGAGCTCATTGACGCCTGGTTGCGCTCGTTGAGACGATGTGTGCGCCCGTTCCGGGCACTGTTCTGGGATCGTCGGGAAACTGACTTTGACTACGCATCAAATCGTGAAAGCTTTGCCAGAGGGAAGCGATTGTCTCGTATTCTCTGGTCATTCCGAGAACTTCTTCGAGTTTGCGATTCAAGACGTTGCTTGAGGACAATAATTCCTCAAATCCCTGGGATCGATGATGTGATGGGACGTTCATGAACATGTATGAGCGTGGTCTTACTGCGGTGATCTCTGCAGAGAGTCGATCGCGCTCTCGCTCAAAGAACGAGGGCTCTTTGTGTGACAATGACATGCCAGTGGTCGTGATCAAGAAGTTCCCACCGACATCACGTACTACATAACAACATGCGGACGTTGAGTGGAGTCTGTTCGACCTTTCTACATGGCCGCTGAAGACTTTTTTCAGACGCTGGGGGACAAGATCCTCAATGTCCTCGACCTCGCCCGAGCGCTCTGCGAGGCTATCCTTGATCTCTGCCTTTTCCTGTTGTCCCACGCGTATCGTGCATTCTGGGCTGTGGCGCAAACACCTTCGGAGAAGCTCTGGAATGAGTTTCTGACGGTCTTGGTCGGCGTCAAAATTCACGGTCCGTCCTCATCTCTGTCTACACATGGCCAACGGATGCTGACATGTCCTCGAACGCGTCTCTGTCGTCCGCACCCCTTGCGCTTTCAGTCGTCGCCAATCCGATCACCACCATCCTGATATTGCTCGCCCCAGCGGTGATCAGCGGGCTCTGTGGGTGCTTTCTGTCCTGTCTGGGCTTTAGGGAGCGCGGCGTGCAACGTGGTGCGTTCTAACTTCTCATATCGTTCTCTGTCTTTGTTTTGGGCTGACGCGGTCCGCGGCAAGGCTCGTACGCTGCCAAGTATCAGTCGACCAAATACGGTGGAAATACCCCCAAGGGGTCGACGTTTGCACGACTCCAGGCGCAGGGGACCAAGGGCAAGGGTAGTGCGAGTGGTTGGTGACGCGCTCGCACGCGTGGTCACTCCTGGCATGGGGGCTCTGAATCCTGTGGGTGTCGCAGACATCAATTCGTCAATTTTTGACTTGTGGATATAATGGCACTCTTAGCGGTATAGACATGCATTCTCGGTATGGGTCTTGGGCGTGTTGGACCTCACTTGGGAATTAGGAAGCGGGCAACGAACCGGCCGTAGTGACGTCCGATCTGCTCGATTCTCATCGTCCGCCCCATCAGTCAGTTCGCGGGTCGCTATGTCTACTTCACGTCAAGGGGCTTCAACTGGACTGCGCGTGACTACCGAATGCTGATGCCATTCATAGGTGCCAACTGATCATCGTTCATGATCTTTCCCAGTAGAAACTGGCTATCACGCAGTTTTGCCATATCTACCGAGCTGTTGTGCGAGCAAAAGGTGTAACACCAAACAACATACATGTCCGTGCGATTGTATATCACAGGACTGGAGTACTCGCCTCGTCGACGGCACAAGGAACAGGTTACACAACATGGGAACTTAATTATAAACCTGTCCATGTCAGCTTACAACTAGACCGATAAGCGCAAACACTTGCATTCGACAAGACCTGCTACTGCAACCAAGTAAACGATGGAGGATGATCGATGAGTCTGGAAACGACAAACATATGAAAAAGCTAGTATAAAAGGCTCTTGCCAGTGGAATTGACACGGAATGCTTTCAAGATCGACTCGGAGAAGAACTTAGTGTCACTGGGACGCCGGGTGTTTCTCCGTTACATAATCAGTTCAATTCACCTACATAAATACTATATCTGGTAATTTTACGGTAAATCCGAGGTCGCCGTCACTTTAATGTACACCACTCAGCAAAACGTTCGCGCGGCCCTAACGGTTTGCTGGGAATTTCAGGCTGCTGTTCAAACCCTCGGAGTCGGGGAAGTGCAGCTGCGACACGACAACGAGACGGTCAGGTCACCGCCGAGTCAGCCGTGACTGTGGCCCATCCTCCCAGAGGGTGGATACCACCGCCAAGTGCGACAACTCGACGGATCAGCGATCATGACGACAGCAGCTCCCGATCAGCACGAATTATGCCGACCAAACCCTCCTCCATCGGAGTCGGGGAAGTCATGTTCATGCATAAGCGTTCCAGAGATCTTGGCCAGCTTTCCCACTCACCATTATTCCTGCTAGTCATCATTCGAAACATAACCCTCCGTTGCCGGTGCCAAGATGTTCGCGACACCGCGCACACGTGGAAGTTGTTTTGGAAGTGGCTCTGGAGGAAAAACTTGTATGATTTATTCTATGCTTCTGCCACATCACATTTAGGCACTGCCTCGTCAGTACTAGTTGAGAAGCTGTTCAACGTGGAGGGTCACCTTAGATCCACTCCACCTACGCCTCAAATAGAACGTCGGTTGAGCAGGTGTATTTTTCATTCGAACAACCAACACAATTTCTACTCGCAGCGATGTTCGCCAGTGCTAAAGCTCTCCTCGTCGTTATCTCATGCGCTCTCGTCGTGCAAGCGGTGACCCCCACCTCCTGCATCACTAATTGTGCGTCTCAAGCTGCTCAGGCCAACGGTTGCGGGAGCTAGTATGTTCAGACGTCCTAGAGCGTGTCACTGTATTGACACTTTTATCAGTACTAATTTGCCATGCGTCTGCGCCTCGAGCGCGTTCCAGCAAGCTACTATCCAATGTATCAACCAAGACTGCCCCGGGGATATCACGACCGCGCAGCAGCTCCAACAACAGGAGTGTACATCTTAGTAAGTGGTGCTCATGTCTTTCCATGTTTTTCTTGATTAATGGGTCCTTAGGTCAGTCCAAAGCGTGACAAATGTCCATTTAATCAAAATCAATTCACGCAATTCACGCAGCAGAAATTCTTCCCCAACATTTTGTATGCCAAAGGACAGATTATGTTGGCTGTAGGGATTGATTTGAATCGATGGACTTTCGCAGAGTGTTGTGTATCCTGTTAGCAATCTGAAGTTGCTCAGTTCCTAGACGCCACCAGCTTAAAGACTCAGAACAGTTAGGGAGCGGGGATGTGACGTGCTCATGAAGTTCCACTGATATCATGTGTGCAACAACATGACGCCGTCCGTCTTTGCTGACTGACTTTCAGACGCGAACCGACAAGTTCTCGACCTCGCACCGCACTCTGCGCGGCCGTCTTCGACCTCTGTCTTGTCTTGCTGTCCTACGTTTATTGCACATTCTGGGCCGTGGCGCAAACACCTTTGGAGATGCTCTGGAACGAAATTTTGACAGTCTTGGTCGGCGTCAAGGATTACAGTCATGGCATATTGTTCGCCCCAGGGGCAAAATTAGCGAGCTCTACAACATACTACGCTGCCAAGTATCAGTCGACCATTGCTAGTACGGTGGCAATACGCCCAAGGGTTCGATATCATGGTGTGAAAAAGGGACGGCGGCGGCTATATACTCACGAGTGCTGAGACGGCGCTTCGAATTGCAGCTAGAAGGAAAATGGCAACCCCCACCCCTCGACATAACATCAATTCGTTCGTTCTACTTCTCAAACTGTCTCGAGCGTCAGTACAAGGAGAAGAAAGATTATGAAAGGCTTACCCTGGCCAGCGGCCCAGAGGACATGTCCGAACTCTCCGACATGGAGCAACGATTGGGTAGCAAGTGTCTCATCTTGCTTTGGACAGATAACGGCGCGAGTCCCACTGCTGAGAGGAGGTCCTCGAGCAGGAGATCATGCACTGAGACCACCGAAAGGAGGTATCCTACCACCTCTACCTTTCCCTTCCCTATCGCGGCTTGGAGCGGCGTGGCTCCGTCTGAATTGGGCGTCCCAGGACTGCAACCAGAGACAACGAGCGCCTGGACGATGTGAAGGCCATACACAGAGTTGCTGTCGCTCTGTATCGCGGTAAACAATATATCGGTGGGAAGCGGAATCTTCAGAGAGAGTAGATACTTTATGGTCTTGATCCGCCCCAGATCCACAGCGTTGTGAAGGGGTGTCCTCCCATTGTTGTTGGGTATTGCGGGTTCGCAACCGCACCTGACGAAATATTGGACAATTTCAAGAACCCACTCATCGATGGCTTGTATGTCTACTTGATATGGATACGCGCCACGACGAGCGCCTGTTGCAAAATGTAACACGGTATCTCCATTTGACGTTTTCGTGAGGAGACCCTCGCCTTGCGTGACAAGATATCGCGCAGCCGAGACATTGCATCGTTCGGCGGCAAGATGGAGAGGAATTTCTCCACGAGAGTTGGCTTTCAGTGGGTCGCAACCGCAGCCGATCAGGAATTTGACGACTGTTGAAATATCCTCGTTGTAGATGAGGCATCGTAACGCGGTGTGGAGCACAGAGTCACCGTCGTTAGCGAGTGCGAGGACATCTACGCCATTTTCAACCAGAAAGCGAACCATGGATATTGTGCTCCAGCACGATTGATCACTGTTCAATGTGACAAGGAGATCAGGAGGGAAGCAAGCGCCAATGGTAAGAAGATATCGTGCAGTAGAAATGTGGCCCTGTTCGACCGCGATGTGAAGAGGGGTGCTTCCTCGAAAATCGGCTTCGAAGGGATCGCATCCATAGCCGACAAGGACTTTCACGGTCGCCAAAATATCATCGTCGGAATTCCAGCTCTGCAACGCAGTATGAAGTACGGAGCCTCCGTCGTCAGCATGTGCGAAAATGTCCACCCCGTTTTCAAACAGGAAGTGGATCATGGACGCTGAGGTCCAATGTGACCGACAGCGAGCCGATTGGCCAGTGACCAGAAGGTCAGGAGGGACTGAAGCGCCTAGAGTAAGGAGGTATCGTGCAGTTGAAAGATGACCTTGTTGAATGGCGATATCGAGAGGGGTGTTTCCACGAAAATTGGCTGCTAGGGGATCACATCCATAGCCGACAAGGACTTTTGCGGCCGTCAAAACATCATCCTCATTGTTCAAGCATCGCAACGCGAGGTGGAGCACAGAGTCACCATCGCTAGTGTGAGCCCGAAGATCAACTCCGTTCTCGAACAGGAGGTGGATCATGGGCGCTGTGCTCCAAAGCGACACTCGCTTTTGACTAAATTTGACAAGATCAAGGGGGACTGAAGCGCCGAGGGCGAGGAGGTATCGTGCAGTGGAAATGTGGCCGTGTTCGACCGCGATGTGAAGGGGAGTGTTGCTACTAGAATCGGCCTCGTGGGGATCACAGCCACAGCTGACCAGGAGCTTAACGATCCCAAGGGCAATGTCGTCACCGTAACAGCCTGACCGCATTGCGATATGAAGTACGGAGTCTCCATTGCTAGCATGTGCTAGAACGTCGACTCCATTGTCAATCAGGAAATCGATCATGGGCGCTGAGTTCAGCTGCGACCAGACATCACGACATGTGACCAGAAGATCGGGGGGGACTGAAACGCCGAGGGAAAGGAGGTATTGTGCAGCAGAAATGTGGCCTTGTACAATAGCGTTGTGAAGAGGAGTGTTGCCACGAGAGTTGGCTTCGAAGGGATCACAGCCATAGCTGACTAGGAGCTTCGTGGCCTCCAAAACATCATCGTCACAGGCGGGGTGGTATTGCAACATGACATGGAGCACGGAGTCACCATTTTCATTATGTGCGAAAACATCAGCTCCGATCTCGTACAGGAATCGGATCATGGGGGTTATGTTCCGACGTGTTGGCCGGCAGTGATGGTTCAACTTGGGTGTGATGAGGAGGTCGGGGGGGACTGAAGCGCCGAGGGTCAGGAGGAATCGTGCAACAGAAACGCGACCTCGTTCGACGACGATGTGTAGCGGAGTGATACCGCGAAAATTGTCTTCGAGGGGATCACAGCCATAGCTGACCAGGAATTTCATCGCCTCTAGAGCCTCGTCGTCGTTGATACTAGCAAGGGCCATCATGTGAAGCGTAGTGTCGCCATTAAGTGTGTGAATGAGTGGGTTGGCTCCTCTTTCAACCAGGAAACGGAGTGCTGACGCTGTGAGCTCCAGCTGATCAGGGTCAAATGTAACAAACATGTCGTGGGGGACAGAAGCGCCAAGAGTAAGAAGGTATTGTGCAACCGAGATGTGGTCTCGTTCGACAGCGAGGTGCAGAGGAGTTTTTCCTTCGCAATTGGGCTCGAGGGGATCGCAACCACGGCCAACTAAAACTTTCACCGCCTCCAAAACCTCGTCTTCATCGTCCAAGGACTGTAACGCAGCGTGAAGTAGAGAGCCTCTGCTGGTAGCATAGTATACAACTCGGGAATAGGCAGCCCCATATTCAAGTAGGAAGCGGATCACATTTACAGTTCGCCAATCTGATGGAGAACCGTAGCTGAACATAACCGTGTCGTCAGGAGGACTGAAGGTAAGAAGGTAGTGTGCAACAGAGATATAGCCTTCTTCCACCGCGATGTGGAAAGGGATGTATCCATAAACATTGGCCTCGAGGGGATCACAGCCATAACCGATCAGGAGTTCCGCGGCTTCTAGAACTTCGTCTTCGTCATTGCAACACTGCAACGCAACGTGAAGCACAGATCCTCCGTCGCCAGCACGCGCGAGAACGTCAACTCCGTTTTCAAACAGCAAGCTGATCATGGGTGCTGTGCTCCAAAATGATTGGTCGCGGTTTAGAGTGACAAGGAGGTTAAGAGGGGGAGAGGCACCACGGGAAATGAGGTAGTGCGTAACAGAAACATAGCCCCGTTCAACCGCGATGTGAAGAGGGCTGTTTCCATTAGAATCGGTTCCAAAGGGATCACAGCCAAGACCAACCAAGATTTTAACAGCATCCAAAATATCGTCCTCGCTCCCATCATCAACTGCATGGTCAAGGTTCCCACCTGCGGCCCACAGGATAGTATGCAGTAGAGAGTCTCCATGTTTGGTGCGCGCAAGAACGTTGGCTCCGTTGTCTACAAGGAACTGGATCATCAGTGCCGTCTTCCATTTGCCTGAAAAGTAGTGTAGCCCGACGAGTAAGTCAGGAAAGAGAGGGGCACCAAGGGTTGGTAGAAGATATCGCGCGACGGAGAGGAAGCCTTGTGCAACGGAAAAACGGAAAAACGCCTCCCTAACTAGGTTGGATGTGCGATGGCCATGAGAAACCTGGGTGAATCTCCGTATAATTGCATGGAGGTCTTGTTCAGTGGTATCTCGAAAGACCAATAGCTGGTTCGACGTTTGAATTACACGCAAGGCTGCTTCGCTTAGGCAATCGACTATGCTCTCTGCAAATTCGTCGGTTTGTACCAGTACCCTGGCGACAAACGATGGAATCATCTGAGAACTGTATGGACGATTTTCGGGAAAATCTCGTTCGAAGAAGATTTCGGTGAACATATGTGGGGGCACAGTGCTCCCTGCTTCCACAAAGCGGGCAACCATCTCGTAGTGTCGATTCCGGAAAGCAACTTCGATGGGCAAGGACTGACGGTATCCGACGGTTTCCCAGCCTCTCTGGTTCAACTTGCCACCTCGCGACAGCAGCGTATCAATATGTTCTTTCTTGTTGAAATACGCGGCGTACACCAGAGGATTTGTGCCCTCCTTGGGTTTGAGTAGGGTCTGACGACAGGATTTGGTAATGAACGAGTTGGAAGCAAAAGCGATGAGGATATAGAGTAGGAGATCATGCATTGCCGCAGGCCAATGTGGTTTGTTGTCACTGGTTTTCCATCTAGCAGGGATGAAGACGTGGTCCCACATCCAGGCATGTCGTTCAATGTTCCCTGCAAGGATAGCTGCGTCGCGCAATGCAAATTTAAACTTTGGTCCAAGGGATCCAAAATGTTCGAGAGAATCATCGAGCGCATAGTCGAGAAGTGGCTGTGACTGGGAATGGGGATGGGGCATGACCCTACTTTGATGGGAGAAGACGCCAATTGGGCTGGAGACACCGGTGGAAGCACGACTCTGTGCGCGTTCAAGGCATATAGAAATATAGCACATGCACGACCGCACTAGCAGTAGGTGAGCATCTTGCAAGCTGATGTGGTACCGTGGAAGTTTGGTGCGTGTGAACTCGCTAACAAGGTACTCCTATAGCAGGGTCAGTTGTGCCCAAACACGCGGCATTTCATAGCTCACCTTGACACTTGAGTGAGCGAGGATGATGGTTCCCATCCTTTCAGTGTACGTCACGAGGCTCCCGCATGCATCAAGCAAGGCCCCATTGTGTATCGGTCCAATGTCAGAGTCCAGGGCTCGCGTTTCAAGATCAATCGACAATGCTTCCATGATCTGGGACAGTCGCAAAGGTCGCAGGGCGGCTACGAGCCAAACGAGTGCACGTTGTGCCAACTCTCCTTCCTGCGAATCCATATCGATCGCAAGGAGGATTCTCTCATAGGTTTCATCGAGCCCTTTGGGTAGAGTCTCCAGGGCATAGCGAACCCCCTTTCCCGTCGTGCATCGATTAAGTGTGTCGATTGAGCATTGGACCCAGCGGAACCTGGGAAAGACAAGCATTTAACCTTCAATTTTCACCAGGGGCTGACAGGAATCCTTACATGCCATCTGCCCCTTCACACAAAGTGGAGCGAATCTCCGTCTTCAGCCTTGAATCGAGGTCTCTTAGCCGCGGGCGACTGTCTAGTTCTCGGGTCACATGCAACTTGATATCCGCCGATAGTTCATCTGCCATGTCCCCCATTGACACGAACGGAATATCTGAGAAGTCAGCCATGATGGCATGCAAGGGACGGCTGGTGACGAAGAGTTGTACATGTCCTCCAAGCACCATGAGAGCCTGCATGAGTTTCCTCACGTCCTTGCATTCGTCAAGAGCGTCTACGACGACGACCGGCTTCCGATTGAGGTACTTAGCAGCACGAGATGCGTATTCCGCGAGTTCCTTCGCATTGCTAAGTGTCCCGCCACCCCATGCCTTCGCCTTCATCAGGTCATCAAACATATTCCCAAGATCAACGGAAAGAGCGCGAAGTTGACCGAGCAATTGGGATAAGATCGAGCGCATAGTTTCCGCAGAGCTTGTAGACCTTTCGGCTCGAAAATCACAGTAAAAGAAGATGAGGACTTCTCCCTCGCGCTGTGCCTTCCTGAAGGAATCGATAACAAACGACCTACAAAGCAAGCTTAGTATCATCGGAGCATATCGAACGTAAACATACGCCAATACGGATTTACCCGCTCCAGCTACGGTTATGTGCGATCAGTTGAGCGATGGATGGCTGGTAAAGTTTCGGATGGCTTACGTTTGCCGCGCAACCACAACGATGCACTCCCACCATCCTTCCACTTTTTGTATTGGGTTGTGTCCAACAGCCATTTACACGTGTCCTCTTGACGAAGCGAGAGTGTAGCATCCTGTTTCTCAGCACAGTTCAACCCGTCGAGCCACCTCAATATTTCTTGAAACTTCTTCTCTAAGGAAATGTTAGTATGAACATGTTCGAGTGAAGGTCAATTAGTGTCACCTTCATCCTCTTTTTGTTTGCCGGTCGTCATCTCGTGTCTCCTCTTCGTGGCTCCATGGCCATCTTTGCTACCAACTGTCTCTAGCGGACTAATCCTAAGGAACTGTTAGAGGATACCTGTTAATAGGAGTACTGGACACACTCATTGTGCACAGAGCTGTGAGCTGGCGTGTCTTGCGCCAATGCCCTCGGGTTTACTTGATCCACATGGCCGCCACCAAATCGGCAGCCATCCAAACTTAGTAGCAGAGTGCCAAAAACATGATTTAAGAGAGCGGTCATTCGTGGTAACAAGACATACTTGATTTCCCCCTGCACTGGAGCTTGTAACCTTGACTTGCTAAGATTAGATTCCTCTTTCTTGACACGAGTTTCCGATCGGGGCACATTTGGTTGCTTCCGACCATCTCTCTCGTTATTCCTGTGTACCATTATCATGCATCGATCATCCAGATGATGAAGCAAACTCACCAAATTTCTGTCGAGAACAAGAAATAAAAGCACCCTTTGCATGAATTGAAGAGATCGACGGCTTCCTCGATTCTGTTCCGCGTAGCACCTGTTAAAGTTCGTCTGCTACGAAAGATCTGAAGCACCCGTGACGGAGCGCGCCTCTGGAGTAGACTCTCCATCCGGTGCAGTGTATGCAGGCATTCTCGCGGTTCGTCCGTGATGACCCAATCTCGTATTCGGTCGTCGACGGCAGGGCCTTCTTGAGGTGGGAGTTCGTCGAGGTTACTTGCGAGACAGTCGCAAGCAACAGAAACTCTTCGCATGTCCTCTTCCAACTGAAAATGATACCGCGAGACGCCATCGAGGTCCTCGCGATCAGCATAATCATTGGCAACAGTGACGACTCGTCGAGAGGCAGATGCAATTTTGCAGAACAGCTTGCGGGAACGCTCCATGGTCTAGGAGTCACTGTAAACTGACTGAGTCACTGGCATCCGCGGCAGGGCATCATAGCGTGCGAAAATGGCTAGAACATTGCTCAGGCCAGTCTTGCTTTTGATCAACCACTCACTCCATTTCGTTGCATGTACACACCACTCAAACCAGGATTTTGGTTTGAGGCGCCTTGTAGCCATATTTCCATTTCCACTTAATCGCAAATGCGCATCACCCCTCCTCTTTCCCCCTTCCGAGTCGGTCCGAAGCGATGGCCGCGACTGTGGTCAATCGATCATGACTGGCGGTTTGGGTCACACGTGCCAGTCAACGGGGACAGGCTAACCTCTCAGATTGAGATATTTCTTGGTGAATGCGCGGACTCCCGAAACTACCCTCACCACCCCATTCCATCGTTGCGCCAGAAACGTCGACATGTTGGAAGGGATGTCGCCCATATGGTTCTCGGAGGAGAGATAGGTATATACGCATTTGATGCTGGTGGTCTATCCGTTAAGCACTAGTACTGAGGCTCGTATCCTTAGCACCGCCAATGTCGGCGAAATCACGTCCAGCTGATCAGAACGCGACCGCGACGGTGGTGTACCTCTTCGTCAACCATTCTTCCAGTCTTGGTTGACTCATTCGCACCTCATTACACAGTGATATAGAGCTTTGGCGTCCTCGGTTTTGCGGTATCCGGATCTATAAATCGCCATCAAATGCTGTGATCTTCGGTCCTCAGACCTTGCACATCTGATCCGTCCCTCACTCGCTCGTTCGAGGAGTCGTTGGACTTCGTGGCTACCGGCGTCCTCCTTGATTTACCATCGCGTTTCTGCATGAACGTAATCGACGGTGCGGTGTCATGGTCTTCGTTGTCCTCGCCCCGTCCAGAGCAGACACATCGTCGTCCTGCCCCTCAGGCACATCGAGAGGTAGGGGGAGGGGTAACGGCGGTCGTGAAGACCATGGCGTCGTCGTCATTGTTGTGTTTGGAAGGCGCGGGAATCAACGATTTATATCATTGACGAGTCCTAGCTAGTCGGAGGTGGCCCCACCACAGCCAAAAACTCAGGTAAAACTGCTAGGGCTGTGAAATATCATCTGCTCGAAAACAAGTGACACGGTCAGCCGGAGGCTCGGAGCGGACAAACCGCTTCCAGCAAGATGAAAACCTGAAGTGCATATGAAGGGCACTCTGAGAAGGTGGCACGCCGATTTGACGAGCTGTCTTGTAACGTAATGCTTTCAAGACAGTTTTCCGAGCGCAGGCTGGTAAGCGAGGATGTTACCTCATAATTTCCACGTTCGCTCACTTTTTGATTCAGACACCTCGTGTGACTGAGCGTCGCTTGCCCTTTTTTAGAGCCGCTTATGGGCAATTTGGCCAAATTGTGGAAGACTCACAGAAGTATCATCGAATGAGTACGTTATTTTTGCACTTTTCAGAAGTTGATTTCATTTTTGGTTTTATGCATTCGTCCCGTGCCGCATCAGGAATAATTGCCGCTCCACTAAGCCTCAAATAGAGCGTCGGTTGAACTCGGTATGCTTTCATTCGAACGACCGTCATCACAATTTCCGCTCGCAATGATCACCAGCACCAAAGCCCTCCTCGTCATTATTGTCTCATGCGCTCTCGCCGTGCAGGCGCAGAACCCCACCCCCTGCATCCTTGATTGTGGTCAACAAGCTGCTCAAGCCAATGGTTGCGGGAGCGAGTATGTTCAGACGTCCTTAGGAGAACGTGTCACTGTATTGACACTATCAGATTTAATTTGCAATGCGTCTGCACCTCGGACGCGGTCCAGCAGGCTACTCTCGACTGCCTCAACGAAAACTGCCCTGGGGATATCCCGACCGCGCAGCAGATCTACCAAGAAGATTGTGCACCTTAGTAAGTGGTGCTCATGCATGCCTTTCCATGTCTTGATTAATGGGTCCTCAAGTCACCAGTGACAAATGACCATTTCATCAAAATCAATTCACACAGCAGAAATTCTTCGCCAACATTTTGTATGTCAAAGGACAGATTATGTTGACTGTAGCATATTTCCAGAAGTGCTGTAGGGATTAGTTTTGAATTGATGGGCTTTCACAGAGTGTTGTGTATCCTGTTCGCAATCCGAAGTTGCTCGGTTCCCAAACGCCACAAACCCACATGAAGACTCCGAACGGGGGAGAGTGGAGGGATGTGGCGTGCGCCGCCGATCGGCGAACCATAAGCGCTGATGACCTGACAATGATCGAAGCTCCCATTGACATCACATCCATCCGTTTTTCAAGCGACATAGCTACCGACGAGTTCTTCCAGTCCTCGCCTTCGCTCTCTGCCGTCACAAATGTCGTGAAAATTTTGGCCATTTACGTAATGGTAGTGGGTCGTCGAATGAGTGTTATTTTTCAGAAGTTGGTTCCATTTTTGCTTTCATTTCAATTGTTTATGCACTCGTTTGATCGTTTTCGCTTTCACAACATATGGACACTGTCCATTTGTGCTGTTCCGTGCCATAAACCTATCCCCTTAGGGTCCAGGAATAATCCCCGCTCCACTCCACCTAAGCCTCAAATAGCACATTGGTTGAACTCGGGTGACCGTATCACAATTTCTGCTCGCAATGATGTTTGCCAGCACTAAAGCCCTCCTCGTCATTATTGTCTCGTGCGCTCTTACCGTGCAGGCGCAGCCCCCCACGGGTTTCACCCGATGCATGCAAAATTGTGCGACTGGAGCCGCTCAGGCCGGCGGTTGCGCAAGCTTGTATGTTCAGATGTCCTAGAACATGTCACTGTATTGACACTTTTCATCAGTACTGACTCGTCATGTGTCTGCACGAGCGCGTTCCAGTCGGCTACTGTCAGCTGCCTCAGCGTAAACTGCCCTGAGGATATCCCGAACGCGCAGCGGATCTTCCAAGAACAATGTGCACCTCGGTAAGTGGTGCTCATGCATCATGCCTTTCCATGTTTTCTTGATTAATGGGTCCTCAAGGCCGTCCATGTCCATTGCGTGACAAATGACCATTTAATCAAAATCAATTCACACAGCAGAAATCCTTCCCCAACAATTTGTATGTCAAGGACAGATTATGTCGGCTGCAGGATATTCTCAGAAGTGCTGTGGGGATTGATTTTGAATCGATGGACTTTCGTAGAGTGTTGTGTATTTTGTTAGCAATCCCGGGCCAAAGCCACTTGGTTTCCAGACGCCGCCAGCCCAAGGACTCCGAACGGATGTGTGGCCGGGCGATCTGTCGGCAGTAAATGGGGCGAATATATGACGTAGTGCCTGGCAGGCCTGCTCAGGAAGTTCCCACTGACTCATCAATGCATTTAATGAAGTACTCCCCTCATCAAAACGGCTTGGCATGGCGTAAACGAAATTTGCAACATTTAATTATGTTTTTTTGCCACTCATATTGGGCCGTGGCGAAGACACCTCAATTTCAACTGGAGACGATCTAGAACGAGTTTTTGATCGGCGTCAAGGATTAATCGATTACGGTCCGTCCTCATCTCTGTCTACACATGGATGACGGGTGCTGACATGTCCCCGAACGCTTCTCCGTCGACAGCACGCCATGCGCGTCGCTCAGTCGTCGCCAATCCGATCACCGCCCTATCGTGATATTGCTCGCCACAGGGACGATCAGCGTGCTCTGCAAGCTCTTTCTGTACTGCCTAGGCTTTAGGGAGCGCGGCGTGCAACGTGGTGCGTTAACGTTGCGCTCCGAGTCTGTCTTGGGTTTGTTTGGAGCCGACGCCGTCCGCGGCAAACGCTCGCACGCTACAAAACACCAGTCGACCAATTATGTAGGTGATACGCTAAAGGCTCGATGTGTCCACGGCTCCAGTCGCAAGAGACCAAGGGTAGTGCAGGTCGATGGTGACGCGCTCGCACGCATGGTCGCTCCTGGCATCGTCCTCTTGTGGGTTCATGATCACTAACCTTCAGACGAGTTGTGCAGCTATAAAAGAGCTTGCTTTTATGTTAGCATACTCATGTGTCTCATGCCTTCGTTTACTGCTCTTTGTCTTCCTGACAAGGCAGCCATGAAGACGAGCAGCGAACGAAGGCACCGCATAGAGATCGACATCGTTGTGGGTAATTTCATCCGCAATCTCTGGGTTGCCATATGCGCCGGTGTCCTCCCCCAAGTATTTTGCGCCATTTAGACCCCCCTCTCCGAAGCGCACAGAAACGAGCTGGTGACAG
Source organism: Tylopilus rubrobrunneus (assembly GCA_038091235.1). Lineage (NCBI taxonomy): Eukaryota > Fungi > Basidiomycota > Agaricomycetes > Boletales > Boletaceae > Tylopilus > Tylopilus rubrobrunneus. The sequence continues at coordinate 440 of JBBPOC010000327.1, read as the reverse complement.
CCCTAGTCGCGCCGACGAGCTATGGTTCGTTCCAGTCATCTCCAATCCGATCACAACATTCCTCCTTGCGTCGATCGTCAGCCCTCTCGTCGCCATCAATTTCAGGCATTCTCGTTCCGATTGCACCTTCTTGGTGTTACTCTACGTAATTGCGATGCCCTCTTTTCTGATATATTTCAAATCACCATGATGCACCTGTGGGATGTTTCAGATATGTACACCACCTATCAATTGACCAGCCTCGGTGGGAACGCACCAAAGGACAGTTCCAGATGGAGCGTGTCACTGTAGTACGAGTGCTAGTAGAGGATACCGCACCGTTGGTGGCAGAGCGTCTCCAATCTGCACTGCGTTTGTGTTACGAGGGTAGTTTTTGAAAGGGAAGTTGACTTGCCAGTTGACCAGTCACATCACTGGCATACGAAGTCACGCACCTTTGA
>JBBPOC010000326.1:0-19812 GCA_038091235.1 Tylopilus rubrobrunneus | reverse complement strand
GTGGGGGAATGAACATAAAATCCAACAGGAGAAATATCAATCTGTATCAATCGATGACGGGCGCTAGTGATGGTGATAAGACTTGGTAGGCGAAGAATGAGGCAGCCGCCTGACTCGAGGTTTCGCGGCGTGAAAGAAATGAGCGTCCGTACAATACATATCGTGAGGCAACAACATCTTCGTCGATGGCGGGGCGCTCGTTGGCTGTCCTGCGATGTAAAGTGGTTCCAAACGGCGGAGGAACGAGAGCGAATGATTTTGGGCTTGAGATGTGAGCGTGCATGCAAGCGTGAAGACAGGGGCCATCGTTCAACATGGCGCGCCAAGACCATTTCCTTCCACTCCTTTCCTCCCACAGGAGCGCTCCGCGACCGACCATCATGAACCGATATCCAACAGCGACCGAGCACCCTCCGCAACTACCCTCCGCCCCCTTCTCGGTCGCACTCGGGGCGTGCCCCGCTTGAATGAAAGAAACAAGGGAATGTCATGCGTTTACCAGATATCGCCCTCCCTACCACGGGCTGCACCACGTTGCTGACCTACCGCACCAGGCGCATTAGCCTGCTGCTGGCGGGTGTGCGAACGAAGCCTGTGCAAGCATGTCTCAGCTTCATCAAACACGAGACAAATGAAACATTTTCCATCACCTACATTCTGTCACTCGCACGATGTTCTTCCTCCTCTTGCACCACCTTGCGCCTCCCAGCAGCAGCCTTCTGACTAGCGCCGGTGCTACCATCATCGGGGGCACCACGTTGGACACTCCAATCAAAAACGTAATCATATTGGAAGCCCTCGCGAACGAATAGGTCACGGAAGAGCTTGCGTAGGTAGGAATAATCGGGCTTGTCGTCGAAGCGGAGAGCGCGAGTGTAGTTTAGGAAGATACCAAACTCGTTAGGGAACCCGCGGCAAAGGAGGTCGGTAGGCGTAGTCATCTTCTTTTCCATGATGCGATCATACTTTTGCTTCTTGGTGGCGGCCTTGAGTCCCTGCCACGGGAGAGCACCACGAAGGAAGTACATGAGCACGTAGGCAAGAGATTCCAGATCATCACGACGGGCCTGCTCAACGCCCAAGTGTGTGTTGATGGACGTGTAACGAGCAGTACCAGTGAGGTTCTTGTTTTCCCTATAAGGGATGTGGAGGTGTGTCTTGGGGTCACGGAACTTTTTCGCCAAACCGAAGTCGATCACGTTGACTTGGTTGCCTCGTTTCCCGATACCCATGAGGAAGTTGTCCGGCTTGATGTCACGGTGGATAAAGTTACGAGAGTGAATGTACTCGATGCGGGAGACCTGCGATGTGAAGATGAGCGAAGGATAGTGAGAGAAGAGGAGTGTTATTACCAGCTGATCAGCGAGGAGTAATACGGTTTTCAGGCTGAACTTGCGATTGCAAAAGTTGAAGAGATCTTCGAGAGAGGGGCCAAGGAGATCCAAGACCATTGCGTTGTAATCGCATTCGGTGCCGAACCATCTGACGAAAGGGACACCGACGCCACCCGCGAGGGTCTTATACACCTTGGACTCGTACTCGAGCTGCGGATGTTTGGCCTTGACCGACTCGAGCTTAATGGCAACCTCTTCGCCGGAGATGATGTTAATGCCAAGGTAGATGTCTCCTGTGTGGTGGTCAAAAACGCTGCGAGCGGACAAAAGGTGGCTACGCACCAAAGGAACCAGAGCCGATTTTCTTGCCGAGTCGGTATTTGCCGCCGACCCGGAGGTCGAGCCGGTGCGCAGGGGTCTCTGCCATGGATAGGTGCAAATGTGTTTACTGGAAGAAAGGGTGAGCACGGGCGAACAGGCGGGAGGTGATAGAGAGCAGGCAAAGGAGCGTGGCTAATAGGATGCAATCGAGGGTGGCTGACGTGCCACTGCGGAATAGCGAGGTGTTCGGATAATGGGAAGAGACAAAGAAAACAAGATACGAGGGGTTGCAAGGGTCTTGATAGTACTCGTCGTGGGTGGTAATAAGACCCGAGTTCAAAGAGTCAAAATGAACGTGTTGCCCTCGAGGCGCCGTGTGTGGTTGGAAGCTGTATGGCAACGACGGGGAGAGGAGGAAAATAAGGGGACACTCACCGAGGGGGTAAAGCTGGATGGAAAGAGGAGGAAGAGAGGCTTGGAGAGGAGGGATGAAAGGAACAGCGAGAAGAAGAGGAAGAGAAGGACTTTGGGAGAGAAACAACACCACGGCTTGCGTGGGAACAAAGGACACTGCCGGAAGACGTCGGAGTTTAAATTATGTGAAAAATAAATAATAAAAATGTGATAGCACTTGTAACCGGGCAGAAAAGGAATGCTTGTCATCCTCGTCGTCGAGCGGACTTTCTCAACTTGACCTCTCACTCTTTCCTGTCAGTCCTTCACTACATACCCATACTCACATGGCCTACCCACGCCAGCACGATCCTTATGGCCAGGCGCCGCAGACAGTGGTTCCAGATTACCCCCCGGCTCCCATCCAACACAACCAATATGATACCCACTGGGAGACCAAGTCTGCGCATTCACTCCAGAGCAGCTTTCATGGTTCTCAGGTCCACCTCAACCACGAGTATACCGCGAGCCGTCCGGACCTCCGCTATCACGCTTCTCCTCCAGCCAACTACAATGCCTATCCGCCAAATTACCCTCCCTTGCAACCCCCTCATATGGTCAGGGAGATGAGCATGGGATACTCCGTTGCAAGAGAGAAACTCATGAAACGCCGTTCTATTCGACACGTTGAGCTTCAGCACGGCAATTTGGTCCTGGACGTCCAAGTACCTAGTCACATCGTTCCAAAGGGAATGTCCGACGTGGAGGAAATGACAAAAATGAGGTACACCGCTGCCACATGTGATCCAGACGAATTCATGCGCAAAAAGTACTCTCTTCGGCCCTATCTATATGGTCGTCGTACCGAGCTTTTCATCGTCATGACAATGTACAACGAAGACGAAGTCCTTTTCGTCAGGACTATGAACTCGTGTGTTCCACTCTCTGTCAAATGATATCATCCGTCATCTCTCCACAGGGTTATCAAGAACATTGCCCATCTTTGCAGTCGGAACCGTTCCAAAACTTGGGGTCCGGATGGCTGGAAGAAAGTGGTTGTTTGTGTTGTCTCTGACGGACGCAGCAAGATCAACAAACGCACCTTGCAAGTTCTTACTCTGGTACAGTTGATGTTTGTCTTTGTCAACCGCCGTTGTCCAACCACCCACTAGATGGGTTGTTACCAGGAAGGAATAGCCAAGGACTCGGTGGCAGGCAAAGACGTGACAGCACACATTTTCGAGTGAGTGCTGTTTGATGCTACCTTGTGATCCACAAGAAGACACACTATTTCAGATACACCACAAATGTCGTCGTGACGGAAACCGGTGAAGTTTCGTCCGGTGCCTGCCCAGTACAAGTCCTGTTCTGCTTGAAAGAACAGAACAAGAAGAAGTTGAACAGTCACCGGTGGTTCTTCAACGCCTTCGGTCCTTTGATCAACCCTAATGGTCCGTGAAAGTCATCCTGGTTCAGTCGCTTCTCCCTCAAAGATGGGTTTGTAGTTTGCATTCTTTTGGATGTCGGAACGAAGCCGACGGGCACTTCACTCTATGAGCTCTGGAAATGTGAGTAATGCTCATTCTCTCTATTTCTCGCTGACCATCATGCAGGCTTTGACAAGCACTCGGGTGTTGGAGGAGCATGTGGAGAGTAGGTCATCCGATTGGACAATGGACACCTGATAAACGGAACTACTCCCAGAATTTGCGTTGATACTGGCAAAGGTTGCTCGCTGCTACTCACTAGTCCTCTGGCGGCCTCGCAGAACTTCGAGGTACAGTGCACGCCATTTCACTTTTGCCCCTTCGTTTGACAGACGCTCCCAGTACAAAATGTCTAACATTCTCGACAAACCACTCGAGGTTTGGTGACTATCTACTTGTTGGCTTAGTTAACATTAACTTCTATAGAGCGTCTTCGGATACATTAGTGTGTTACCGGGTGCCTTTAGCGCATACAGGTACAAGGCACTTCTGAACGGACCCGATGGTAAAGGCCCGCTCGCGTCGTACTTCAAGGGTGAGGCGATGCATGGTGGAGGCACCCATACTGCTGGACTTTTCGGTCAGGCCGTATTTGTTGGTTTTCCTTCGACAGCTTTTAACACTACCAATCAGAAAGAAACATGTATCTTGCTGAAGATCGTATTCTGTGCTTCGAGATCGTAACGAAGAAGCGCGAGGGATGGATGTGGGTTCTTTCAGCTCCGTGTCGACTTATAAACTTATAATCTGCAGCTTGAAATATGTGAAAAGTGCCAAGGCGTCTACAGACGTACCAACAACGGTGAGCCAGCAAAAGTCTCGAGTTTGACAATGATCTGTAACTCTTTTTCAGGTTCCTGAATTCATCTCCCAACGTCGTAGGTGGTTGAACGGATCGCTCTTCGCTTCAATCCATGCGACGATATTTTTCTACAAAATCTGGACATCGGGGCAGAATCCCATTCGGATGCTTTTTCTGCAGGTATTTGCACCAATACTGGGTTGGTTAGAACTTGACCAAGTTCTCAAACCCAGATTGAATTCATCTACAACGCCATCCAGCTTCTTTTCACCTGGACCTCACTGGCCAATTTCTACCTTGCCTTTTTCTTCGTAAGTACTCGAAACACAATGTTCTCCCAAACAGACTGACTCAGCGTGATTAGTTGGTTTCATCTGCAACAGCACCTGGTCAAAATAACGCCTTCAACTTCCTTAGCTCAGGCGTTGGTCAAATCATCTTTGAGGTGTTCTTGAAGGTTAGCTGCCTATTCTGGTCCGTAATTTCAGGATTCTAACAGATCTACCAGCTATATATCGCCCTTCTCTTTGTTACAACTGTGTGTTCTCTTGGAAATCGCCCTCAGGTTGGTCGGTCGTAAACCTGTGGCACAAAAAACAGCTAAGGGACTCCCACAGGGATCAAAATGGATCTATGCACTTGCGATGATTCTCTTTGGGTTCTGCAATGTGATTACTTTGTATTGCGCGGGCTACACGGTTTACCTTGCCGTTCCTCACTCTGCCGCCGGCTGGAAAAACATTCCCAAGTGTGTGGCACTTTCTCTGCTCAACACTTATTCGCTGAATGCCAAAAAGTCTTGTGGTTACCAATCAAGCATTCCGCGAGATTGTTATTTCATTAGCAGCGACCTATGGGCTCTATTTCGTCTCTTCATTGATGCATCTCGAACCGTGGCACATGTTCACCTCCTTCATCCAGTACTTGTTCCTTTTGCCCAGTTGTGAGTGTGTTCCATTCGTGTGCAGCCAAAGAGACTGACGTGAATGTGGAAGATGTGAACATCCTGAGTGAGTGACTTTGAGACTAGCTCTATCAGGAGTGACGAACCTTACGATCCATTGATCGCTAGTGATGTATGCCATGTGTAATTTGCACGATGTTACATGGTACGAATATCCACTTTTAATATCGAACGGGACTTATACCACACAGGGGTACCAAGGGTGACAACACCGCCCCTAAGGACCTGGGTGGTGCGAAGAAGGTCAAAGGCGACGGCGGCAAAGAAATGATGGAAGTTGAAATCCCCACTGCGCGTGAAGACGTCGATCAACTGTGGGCCGCGTCACGTGCCGCACTCAAAGCGAAGGCACCAGAGAGCAAACAACACCGTGATGCAGCAACCAAACAGTCCGACCACGATCGCAACAGTCGTACGAACGTAGTCCTTGCGTGGGTCGCCACGAACATGCAAGTATCGTCCTTTTCATATCAGCTGCCACCAATTAACAGTTAATCAGGGTCATGATTCTTGTCTTTACATCCTCCGCCTTTTTGACTTGGGTGAATGAGCATGTCGAGAAGACGCAATCGTCCAATTTCAACCCATACCTCAGTTTCCTTTTCTTTGCGCTGTAAGTTCAGGTGATGAGTTGTGGCTTCGCGGTGCTGACGCTGTCTTGTGTGTACCTTCGTAGTGCTGGCCTGTCCGCCGTGCGCTTCCTTGGTTCCTTGCTATACCTGATCTTCAGATTCTTCGGATTTTAAGGGGTCGCGTCTGGACTCACTAATCCCCGGTGTAGAGTTGTACAACATGAATCTTGAATATCGCCACTCTTGCCGGCTCTAGCCCCTCGTTACATGGTTACATTTTTTGTGGAGGAATTCTACACGATACTGCGTACTGTGTACCTTTTACTTTTTGAAACGGAACATTTCGGGTTTGATGTGCTATCGCTCTTTGTACGTTGTGCCTTTGGCCTGACACTGGTTGTAGCGTTTCGGAATGAATAGAGGCAACTTGATGTTGTCGAAACTTCGCTTTGCAAAATTTGATGTTCTGATCGCGCGGAGCAATGTGGCGAAAGGGAGCACAGGAAGCCGCAGAGAAACTGCATGCTCCCCTCAACTTCACCGAAATACCATTTCCCTGTGACCATCGCAAACAAACGCGCATCTAGAACGTTGTCCTTCCTTCCAGTCAAGCCAGATAATGTGGAGTATCGCAGCACTTTTGGGAGAAGCACGCCTCATCAGTCGACTGCTCAGTGCCTTGTATCACATTCAAAAGTTGAACGTTGAGCATCATCACCATGCAAAAAGTCGTGCATTGATTAGACCCATCTAATAATGTCCGAAGTTCCTAACCAGAACGGTCTAAGAACTGCTGGTAGATCGAGACCTGACGGTTTTCCGCTCTGATCGAAGCGCGCTCCGTTCTCTAGCAAAGCGATGATCAATCGTGGAATAGCGGCAGCAGTACCGTTGAGGGTGTGGGCAAAGGGGATAGGTGCGTGCGTCTGGTCGGGTGGGGGGAAACGCCGTCGATATCGAATGTGAAGACGTCGGGCTTGATAGTCTGTGCAATTTGAAGCTGAAGAAATCTCGCCCCAGGCACCTCTCCCAGGCATCCACGCCTCCATATCGTACTTTCTATATGCACTTGCACCAAGCTCCTCCGTAGGCATGTCCGACACACTGGGAACACATATCAGAACGTCAACAACCGCCATGAAATTTCGATGGGCAGACTTGCCGGAACGGGAAGTTCAGACCCTCGAATATCTCGACCTGGATGTTCCGAATTTCTTCTAAATGTTGTTCGCTCGAGTCCTCCTTGCATACAACGAACAGCTCGACTTTTGAGAATTGGTGGACACGATATAGGCCACGAGTGTCAGCACCGCGAGAGCCAGCCTCAGCTCTGAAAGAACGACCGAGCCCAACCACTTTCACGGGGAGCGTATTCTCGGTAAAAATCTTGTTGGAAAACATCCCAGCCAGGGGGACTTCAGCTGTACCGGAGAGCACCAGCTCGGGGGATGAATCCGCGATCCGATACGTTTGAGAAGCGGGGTGGTCGGAATTATAGTCTCTGGGCTGGAATCCACATCGCACGGTTACGTCTTCGCGAACGACGTCGGGAGTCGCGATAAACTGAAATCCATGTTTCAATGCAATGGATATCGCATAATTTATGATGGCATTCTCAAGCAAGGCAGCTTCTTTGAGCAAGTAATACCATGAGGACCCCGTTACGACCGCGGCAGCCTCGAAATCGAACAATCCCAGTGCGCGGCCGATGGCAACGTGATCGCGTTCCGGACTAGGCGGCGTGACAGGGGGACCATGTGTAGAGAGAACGACCGCAGCATCTTCAGGGCCAATGGGCGCATCCGGGTGCGTATCGTTTGGGACATGCAACGCGAGTCCCAAGAGCTTCTCCTCCATGACAGCTAACTTTTCCTCGAGGGACATGATTTCGGTTTTCAATGCCTTTGCTTCGCCAAGTACGACTTGCTTTTCTGCTGGGTCCTTGACGGTACGGACGCGATCGCCAAGCAGGGATTGTGCGTGACGCTTGAAGTCTAGTTGTCCAGCAAGTTCCTTTTGCTCCGCGTAGAAGTGGGCGATAGACTGCAGTGCACCGACTGGCAAGGGGTACTTGCGGTTGAAGGCATTGTGTGACTTGTAAATGATGGACTCGGAGATGTCACGGTAGTTGAGCCGGGGTCTCGGAAGGCCAGCGTTCGAGGCATTCTTTGAGGCGAACCGCTTGATCGTAATCGCTGTCAAAGGAACTCAGTGTGTGTCCGAGTGTAGACGAGAGCTGTATACCTGAGCTGGACTGTATCCGCCGGCAGACACGAGCGAGCAAAGACATCCTAAAACGCGGGTGTCACGCCTGTCACGCCTTTACGCGTCTCGCGTCTCTTCCGATGGCCTCGACGTCAGCAAAAGGCAAAGCACCAGTGAATGGGACAACCACTGCGTACGAACTACCTTGGTCAGTCTGGTTGCGCGTTCAAAGCGACTCCACTCACGTCCATATCCAGGGTCGAAAAGTACAGGCCACATACGCTGGACGACGTCGTCGGGAATCCCGACACAATCGAGCGCTTGAAAGTCATTGCAAGAGACGGAAATTGTCCGCATATCATCATTTCTGTAAGGTCCTGCACCCGTGCATAAGTGATGCATCGTAACTTGTCGTCGAAAGGGCCTCCCAGGTATTGGTAAGACGACGAGCATCCATTGCCTGGCACACCAACTGCTTGGAGATGCATACAAAGAGGGCGTGCTAGAGTTGAACGCCTCTGACGAAAGGTCCGTTCCCGATCCCTTGCCATCGACATCACTTCTCACCCTCATGCGACAGAGGTATCGATGTCGTGCGGAACAAAATAAAAGCATTCGCGCAAAAGAAGGTGACTCTTCCGCCTGGAAGACACAAAATCGTCATCCTCGACGAAGCAGATAGGTTGGTGTGATGGTTATTAAAAGATGGGTCTGACCCCGAGTTATAGCATGACTGCTGGAGCTCAGCAAGCGCTCCGCAGAACGATGGAGATATATTCCAACACCACGCGTTTCTGTTTGGCTTGCAACATGTCCAGCAAAATCATAGAACCTATACAGAGTCGTTGTGCCATCCTGCGTTACGCCAAGCTAAGGGATACCGAAATACTGAAGAGGCTACTCGAGATATGCGAGATGGAGAAGGTGATGTGGACCTTGGGTCCTCAATTAAAACAAGTACTTACTGCTGCACGAACAGGTCGGGTACAACGATGATGGTCTAACCGCACTCATCTTCACAAGCGAGGGTGATATGCGACAAGCAATCAATAACCTGCAGTCTACGCATTCCGGTTTTGGATTCGTGTCGGGCGAGAATGTATTTAAAGTCTGCGACCAACCTCACCCAGTGATAGTGCAGAGTATTATCCGCGCATGTATCAAAGGCGACATCAACGGTGCGATGGAAAAGTTGAATGAGCTTTGGGAACAAGGGTATAGCGCCGTGGATATTGTCGTCACAATCTTCAGAGTGACAAAGACTTTTGACGAGTACGTCCAATAAATGACCGGCAGAACTCCGCTGATGGCCCTTTCATCAGACTACCAGAGTATATCAAGTTGGAATACATCAAAGTATGATTGGATTCTCCGTGATTTTTTCACGACATTGACATGGTTTAGGAAATTGGATTTACGCACATGCGGATACTCGAAGGAGTCGGAACCATCATACAGCTCGGTGGCCTTTTGGCACGGTTGTGCAAGCTTGTATGTCTCAGCGCTCGTCGTGCAGGGGAATTTGCTGATGTGGTAAACAGAACTTGAATCCAGAGCTTTTCCAGCTATGAGGAACCGTCACAGATTCATTGGTGCCCCCCAAAAAACATGCATCGTTCGCACCGGTGGATCAGAACTCGTTTTCGTAGTTACATACCTTGAAGTCAACAGGGGTATTGCTTAGTTTATCTGCTAGCGACACAGCCACGCCATCGATGTCTAAGCACATTGGCCCAATCTACCCAGCGCGTTGCGTGCAAATAATCAGCTTCATGGCGAGACCTGGAGAACTGGGTTCGATCATCCAACAGACACTCAGCCCTACTCCCGAAGATGCAGAAGAATTGCTGGGAGAAATCGGTCTCAGAACCGTCCCATCTCGCGAACAAGTATACAGGGAGATCGACGCGAAACTCTTGTCACCTCCGGATACTCTGCCAGACCACTGGTTATCCACGTACCAGATGTACGGACCCCTTGCATCACATACCATCCAATTCATCGTTTTCGGTGTAGACACTGGAAACCTGAGCCTTACGTACCCTCGTTGCTTTCGTTGGAGCCTGCACCACCGCCAACGAGTTTGAGCTTTGTTCGCACAGGTCTAGATGGTCGGGTCACAGGTTATGCTGAGGTGCGTCTTCGATAACTCTCTTGTTGACAGGATCTGACGAGCCCAGACGCCGAATCCCCGTGTCGAGACAGCCTTGACATCGACCTCGATGGACCGTGCGCCAGCACCGGCCGGTGCCTTTGTGAGGGGGAAGTCAGGTTACGTTCCCTTTCAGCCGGGAGGTCTTGACGAAGTATTACTTTCCTCTACTCAAACCGGCCCCGCAGCAGAATCAGTGAAAGGGCTGAGGACCATTCCTCCAGGTTTCTCGAGGGGTCTTCGACTTGCAGGCGAGGAGCCTGAGGATGAAGCCCTCACCGCGCTTGAAGAATCTCTCGCGTCTGCAAACGGGGAACTGGTACCTGTCTTGTTGGCGTGTTGCTGTGTAATGTTTTGCTCAACCACAACCCTCAGGGCCAGGAGGCTCATTCCGGAGAAGAGAAAGAGCCCGAAATCGAGCCACGCAATGGTGCCCTCGGTGAAGTGGATGAGCTCCTTCCGACTACGGTGAGATTTTCTTTTTGGAGCCATCAAGATGCTCGCTTACATTTGGCCGCAGAGATCACATCTACGGCCCACGAAGACGCGCCGAACTCGCCGTCCCAAGATTGTCAAGCGTGATTGGGCACATGTGGTGGACATTAATAAACCGATGACCAACTTTTATGAACTCGTCCCGGTGATGGCACACAAGGTTAGTTTCGGAGAGCTCTCAAACACTGTGCCAGTGACAGATGGTGTTCTCCAAGTATCCTTTCGAGCTAGATACCTTCCAGAAGGAAGCGGTGTACCATCTAGAAATGGGAGACTCTGTATTCGTCGCTGCGCATACATCTGCTGGGAAAACTGTGGTTGCGGAGTACGCGATCGCATTAGCGGAGAAACATATGACTAGGTACGCCAGAACAATGTGTTTTGCATTTCCGCCTTGAAGCCCAAACATGACAGAGCCATCTATACGTCACCCATAAAGGCACTGTCTAACCAGAAGTTCCGTGACTTCAGGCAAACTTTCTCCTCCTCGTCGGTTGGGATCTTAACCGGTGATGTGCAGATCAATCCAGAAGCAAGCTGCTTGGTTATGACAACGGAGATTCTGCGCAGTATGCTTTATAAGGGCGCAGATCTCATTCGTGACGTAGAATTCGTAATATTCGATGAGGTTCACTATGTGAATGACGCAGAGGTGAGGCATCACATTCAGGCTGCGCTTTTCTTTTATCAATCATGAATTCGTCAGCGTGGCGTTGTATGGGAAGAAGTCATCATCATGCTCCCTGATCATATTAGTATCATTCTTCTCTCGGCGACAGTACCGAACACCAAGGAATTCGCTGATTGGGTCGGGTACGGTACACGTGTTTTCTGCTGCGAAGTGACCTCACTGGCCGTAGGCGCACCAAAAAGAAGGACATATATGTCATTTCAACAGCTCAACGCCCAGTTCCTCTGGAACATTACCTGTATGCTGGCAGAGATCTGTTCAAGATCGTGAATGCACAGCGACGATGGGTCCCTGAAGGGTGATTTTCCCCCCTTATAGTGCTTAAACGTGTTTTGCCTCATGATTGGTCTTAGATACAAGGATGCTGGAGAAGCCCTGAAGAGGAAGCAGGACAAGGAGCGTGAAGCGGCTGGTTTACCTCCAGTTCAGAGGGTAGGCGCGCGTGGAGCCGCAGCACGCGGCCAACGAGGTGCTGCCCCTGCACGTGGTGGTCAACGAGGCGCTACTCCTAACGGACCCCCAGCACGAGGTCGAGGCGGTGGCCCCGCGCGTACGATCCACACTGGTGCTGACAAAAACCTCTATGTCCATCTTCTCGGGAACTTGCAAAAAAAAGGTCTCCTTCCGGTCGTCGTCTTCACCTTATCGAAGAAGAAATGCGAAGAAAACGCGTCCACTCTAACAAACGCCGATCTTTGCAACTCGGTTGAGAAGAGTGAAGTCCACGTTGCAATGGAAAAGGCGCTGTCCCGCCTCAAGGGTTTGTTACGCGTGGCGGTCATTTCTCCACACATTAAACCCCTTTTCAGGATCGGACAAGAAGTTGCCGCAAATCAGCAAAATGCGAGACCTCCTATCCCGAGGTATTGGAGTTCACCATGGAGGGTTGTTACCAATCGTCAAAGAAGTAGGCCAAATAACCCCGGACCACGACTACTAATTTATCTCTATCAGGTAGTCGAAATTTTGTTCGCTCGGGGATTGGTGAAAATATTATTTGCTACTGAAACGTTTGCCATGGTGAGTAGAGACCTAGATGATTCAGGGATGTCTGACAAAGCAGGGCGTCGCAGGGTGTTAACATGCCTGCTAGATGCGTAGTGTTCTCGAGCATCCGAAAGCACGATGGTCGCTCTTTCAGGGACATTCTGCCTGGAGAGTACACGCAGATGGCTGGTCGTGCTGGTCGACGTGGTTTGGACACTACCGGCACTGTTGTCATCGTTGCGGGTGATGAGCTGCCTGACGTATGAGTCACTTGATGTTTCCTCTGTCCGTATCCTTGCTGATCATTTGGCGTTGTAGCCAACGAGGCTAAACACCATGATTCTTGGAACTCCAGCAAAGTTGCAATCACAATTCCGCCTCACCTACAACATGATCCTCAATCTCTTACGGGTAGAGGCTCTCAGGGTGGAGGAGATGATCAAACGTAGTTTTTCAGAGAATGCATCTCAGAGGCTTCTGCCAGATCAGCAGAAAGAAGTTGCCGAAGTGAGTAGCGAGACTCCACTTTGAAACGAAACGAATGCCGAATTTCCCGCAGCACGAGAGAAGTCTCCTCTCGATGCCAGAACTCCAATGTGATGTTTGCTCGAGCGATATCGAACGCTATTACGATGCGCAGAGTGCGGTAGTAAAATACAATGAACGCCTCCTCTTAATGGCTGCCGGCGGTGCTTCCAATCAGAATGTCCTCACAGTTGGTCGAATAGTCATTTTGAGGAACGCTGTAAGCATACTCTGTGACTTGAGACTCAGTAAGACTGATAAAAGTTACCTTCCGCAGCACTTTTATCCTTTCCATGCGGCGGTACTGCTGAGACCCGACCTCAGGGAATCAGGAAGTGAACGGAAATACTTTGTCCTTGCGCTAGTAGATCGGAGAGTGAAGGGTGACAAGCAGGGTAAAACCTTCCATCCTCATGATGCTATCCTGCTCACCATCACTCCAACATAGATGCCAACTTGGCTGCAATCGCTCCTAAGTGGCCCACTGCGTCCTCGGTGTCGAGGCTTGAGAACCCCACATATGAGGTCACTAGTGTCAACTTGAGCAATATTTCTTTCATCACAAATAAGGCCGTGAAGGTAAGATTTTACCCCGTGTATTGTTTTCGATAAGTAGTTAGAATCCTGAGCGCAGGTAGATACTTCTGGCATCCTCGATAACCATAAAAAAGTCCCTATCCTCGAGGCAACATCGGCACTGGAAACCGTTGTTGCAGAATGGGCTACAGATGGCACACTACGGGAGATAGATTGGAGTCGCATGCGCACTCTGGAATTTCAGGAGACTCTTCGCGCTCGGAACGGAACTCTCGAGCGTCTCAGAACATTTGAATGCACTCTCTGCGAGAACTTTGACGACCACGTGAGTTCCAGGCATTTAATTTGTCTCTGACCAGTCCATCGACAAACCTGATATTATAATAGTACATCCACCTCCATGGCCACAGGATTCTGCGGTCAAAGATAGCCACGCTGAAGGATGCCATCTCTGAGCAGAACCTGGAACTTGTTCCGGAGTACGAGCAAAGAATCCAGGTCCTCAATGAGCTTAAGTTTATAAATGAAAACCAGACGGTACAGCTCAAAGGGCGAGTGGCTTGCGAGGTACTTTTTTTTTTCTCCACACGAGGGCTAAGCACTACAAATATAATAGATCAACTCGGTCAATGAACTTGTCCTTACAGAGCTTATCCTCGAGAACACGCTCGCCAACTATGAGCCAGAGGAAGTGGTTGCACTTCTTTCGTGCTTTGTTTTCCAAGAGAAGACGGAGGTCGAGCCTGTCATCCCTTCTAGACTGCAAGAAGGTTTGATGGCGATCACTGTCATCAGCGATCGGGTAGGACGCATTCAAGACCGTCACAAAGTTGCCACGGAAGAGTTTAGGTCTACCCTCAAAACGGGGCTGGTCGAAGTGGTATACGAATGGGCAATGGGAATGGTATGCAATCATTACATCACCCTCCTTCACGTCAATGACACTCGGCCAGCCGTTTGACCAGATCACCTCTTTGACTGACGTGGCGGAAGGCACCATTGTCAGGGTCATCACACGCTTGGACGAGACATGCAGGGAGGTCCGAGACGCCGCAAGGGTGATCGGTGACATGGAACTATTCAAGAAGATGGAGGAAGCACAGACTAAGATCAAAAGAGACAGTACGTTGCCTCTCACACCCCGACCTAAGTTGTTGACAAACATCTATAATAGTCGTGTTCGCGGCAAGCTTGTACTTCTAGCGTATCCCTAAGAGTACAGTTCAATTCCGCCACTTTATTTAGCATGATGGAATTCGTAAGGTCACATGTCAGTTTAGCAGCATTCCAACAGTTGGCAGTCTGAGCCAGCCTGCCGTATTAAAACAAGGTTACGGAGCAGCTCCACCGGTTGAGTTTCGTGTTTTCCTGCCAACGACGCTGGCATGGAAACGTCTGTCGTCAGACACACCAGCGAATCGGGTACTACCCACTGGCACGCCGCTCCCGATGCCAACAGCGATATTGCGACAGTGGCCTGTTCATCAGGTACCGGCAGCCGTACCGACGGTGACGAAAGCTCATTTCCTGCTCCGAACGTTAACAATGTGGTGCATCAACGCCGCAGGGTCAATCCTGAAAGCCTGGCAATGCGACTCGGACCCGACCTCGTACGAGACCTGGACGCGCTAATCACACCGGGAAACACGGAAATGCCATCGTTTGCCGTTCGAAAGGAGCTTCAAGAACGATACAACATCGATAGGCGACATATCTATGACTACTTTCACAGTAGGGGCTTGCGCGTGGTCAAGGAAGACAAGCACGGTAACCCAATAACGGCGAAGGACCTTCCCACCCCCTTGGTAATCGTCCATCTTACACGATGCCGTCAATTTATAACGTTGGCTCTAGCCTAATCTTCGCCCTTTGCGACAAGCACCGATCAAGTCTAATTCGCGTTCACACACTGTCAATGGCAGCCCATACCCAGTCTCGGCGGATAGAAAACTGTTCAAACCCCGTGGTGTCACGAAAGCGAAACCTGGCCGTCCAAGGAAGAATCCCATAGTGAATCCCAAGATCGCTCCTGTAATCTGTGAGATCAATGAACCGAAGGAATCCGCGGATATCTTCGACCCTCCTTCCGAATATTCTCCGGGTGCGGTTCCAACGGCTACCTACATCACTGTGAACCCTCTTCTTCCACACGTTCCACTCCACCCAACAGATGGTAACTGCGCCTTCAACTCGGTCATAAATCCCCTCGATGAGTCATTCTCGGTGAAGCGTGCCGTCGGTGACATCGCCTACGCATATCGACACAAATTGGTGTTCGAGAGGATGCAAGAGCTCATCGAACATTCTGCCAAGCTGGCTCTGACGGACGATCGGTCGCTCCCGTGGAATGTGACATCTCCATGTGCTGCGAGCGACAAGGGACTCCTTGTTCCGCATGTGAAACCTCTTACGCGGGACGAACGGCAGGCGATCTACGAATCTATTTCTGACAGCATTGGGCCTCCAAGCGGTATCCAAGAATGTCAAGGCACCTACAGGAAACATATGCAAGCGCGCACGAAACTCTATTTTGAGGGGATCTTGTCTGGCCCTTACCATCGATCCCAGCAACCGGCCAGGACAAGCACGCCATCGGAACGGAACCCTCCTTTGGGGACGAGTGAATTTAGGCACTGGCTCTCTGAGACTAGGTTTCTCAAACCAGATGGCACAAATGGCTCCCCACGGCTTCTTCATAACCATCAAAACGCGAACGTGGCGAAACATCAGGAGATGGATGGGATTACCGATAATCAAAATAGGCAGATATCTGTACCCAGTTGGACACAACCGCTGGAAGATTTGTTCCCGGCGCTGGGACGCAACCTGAATAGCGACGATGTAATCACGGATTCACCCGTCCTCCACACACGGCCAGTAGCCCAGATCATGGCACAGCCACGAGTTGACGCCGAAAGATGGAGCGCGGGAGGTCGGTCACTATATTCGGTCTGAATACAGTTCAAGTTTACTTATCCTTCCGATCACATCAGTCGCCGAAACCCTACAAACTGACCACGCCCAATTCCACGGACTTTCGGGCTTCCCAGGAACACAGGAGGTCAACCCTACTCGAGTGTCATTTGGTGAGCTAGACCATCAATTTCACTGGCCGGAACGTGTTCCATGCGCTGCATCTTCAGGACGACATCCCGCCCAGAGTGGCATGCAGGGTAGAGTTCGCAATATGTCTAATCACGCACGGGTCCGCCTTTCATCCCACAGCCTGAGCCCGTGCAAACACCACCTACGTGACCTGGATAGGATTTGGACAAGACCCGTGACGTCCCGTGATGCGAGAAGACGGATGCCGTCTGGCGCAGGTGGCATCTGACCCCGCTCTCAGTTACTTTGCGTGTGGCATTTAAAAGATCCGTCGCACCTTTGTCATCACGACATGCACTCGGCACGAATTCTTGACGCCACAGAGATGACGCCGTTGTTTTTGTTTTATGGTACAGCATTTCTCATCAGATGAACGACCCTGTTATTCTCGCTTCCAGTCGCAGATAAAAAAACGTATCACTTTGTAACATTTTCATTTGATGTCCTGTAGAGTTCCTTGTTTGCAACGACGTAAATTAGACCCGGGTAAAATCGTTAATGTCCAGGGGCATTTTTTCATGAATGAAACTCAAAACAAAAATACGATGTGTATCGTAGACTATGTGACCTATCCTATTGCGTACTTTACATATGATGTATCAATACGATGCATTGAAATACTCGTTTCGTCGTAGAAAAAATTGGGTGCGGTGAACACTCTGAAACGTCCTCATTACATGGAAAAAAAAAATCACTGCCACCGTATCGGCAAATGTATGGATCCACCCGAATACAGCTTTGCCTCCACGGCGCAGCTTCCATCAGTCGATACATGTTCTGGACAAAACGTCAACCCGTGTGGTGCGAACCGGTCGCCTTCCGGTGCTGTGACGAGATCTTCACACATCGCTTCTGATGCGTTCTCTTCCTCGTGGCAGGAAGCGTTGTCATCAGCGCCGCGCGTGAGCGGTTCCTTGAGCTGATATCTAACAGCGTCCGAAACGGGCTGACACAGCAACGGGAGGGGAGATAACGTCCGTAATTGGGGTGATGCATGTGAATGGGGAGATTGCGGCGAACAGCGTTCGTTGGCACTTGCTGTGAGATCAGCAAGGGGTATAGGGGGTATCGGGCGGATCGGCTGGGGCTGATGGATGGGTAGCAGATGGGATGTGGGTCGAGATGCATGTGGTGATGGAGCGGAAGATGCGACTGCGCCCGCGAGTGACGATGATGATGCATGGTTGTACAGTGATGGGGGTGCGAACAGGGATGCTGAAGGTACGTGGTTGCGCTGGGTATACGAGGGGTATGAGGCTGCAGGTGGAGCGGGAGAATTCGTCGCGAGCATAGGCAAATACGCTTTCTCGGCGCATCGCTGGTGATTGGATGCGGTGGTCCGGTTCGAGGAGTTGCTCGGGTAGCCTGGGACAGACGCAGATAGTCTTCGGTCGGCTGGAGCGAAGATCCCAAGATTGGTGCCGTACGACGAGGCATCACCCAACGCGCCTTCTAGCGCAGAAGTGGATTTGATAACTTGGGGTGCGGATGCGCCGTAGAGCGGTGAAGGTCCCTGGTAGGTGTCATCTATCCCCTCCATCTCGTCCGCAAAATCCGAGTCGATAAAGTCTTCTTCATAATCGAATTCGTCAAACTCCATGGTCTGGAACCCCTCGTCACCTGCATCCTGTTGCGTGAATGGAGATGACGGTGTCGAGATGGAATACGAAGAAATGGAAGATGGGGTGGCGATGTCCGACACAAGTACGGGTTGGGGAGGGAGTATGGTGACTTTTGGATTGACGGCGGTCTCGGGAAGCGATGAAGACCGAGGGAGGTAATAGTATGTCGGCCAGGAACTCGGAGCAGCGGTTACCCAACTGTCCTTGGAGTAGTATTGCTCGTTGCCCGAGTAGATGTAACCAGGTGTCGGGCTGCCCGAAGTATGGATAGGATACATGGTGTTTCGTGGCGAATCGTGCGATTCGGATGGAGAATATATGTGCGGCTGCAAGGCAGCCCGCCGGCGGGCGGATGATTTATCATTGTTCACGGGGTAAGGGTAGTAGGCAGTGGAGATCATAAAATCCAAATCGGGAGGCTCAAGGAAAGCCGATTAACCGATGGCAAAGACTCAGGATGGGAGTATCAGGGACAGCTCTGACTGAATGGCGCTGAACATTTATACCCGTGTATCTCTGACGTTGCCAAGTGATCGGATGCCTCGAAAGTGCATGACTGCTTAGGGCTGGGCTCGGGCTTCCATTCATCAAATGGCCGCGATGGATCCGAGGTGACAAGGTCAACAGAACTTCGGGGTGAGAGGGGCCTATGAAACACGTTTTGACTATTCAAACTATACCACACGGGTTTAAGAATGGACAGACCTGAAGGAGATCGCCATGTTGAGGTGAAGGCGTCATACGTGTGGGATATATCTGGTAAATCAGCGAGAAGGATGTACTAGGCAAGGATGGGGGCGGTGCCGCGATTGGGTGTGCCAGTGTGACTCGTGAATCGGGAAACGAATAGGTTACGATTGGTGGTGGAGGAAGGGCGCACCTACGCCGCGTGTTTGACGGCGCCATGAAACCTTGAGTGACGCGGCGTTCTACGGCGACAAGCCAATGGTGGGCAGTACGATACCATTATGGAACTACTTCCATGACGTTCCGTAATTTGACGTTTCCCGGTCCGTGGCTCTGTTGTCCGTGGGGACTCGTTCCGTGCAGACTCACCGTCATCAACTTACCCGAGTGATGGATCGTGGGGTCCTGATATAGACGTGGTTCTCAGGAACAGGCTCTCCGGGCTTGCGATTCATTCCCCACAGCAGTGTGGGCGACCCACAAATATAACCTGTCGTATGTGCTGCGAAAAGGCATCGTGGAACTCGGAACTTGTACCCGCCGATTGATAGCGGAACAGACTCTTCATCTCAGTCGCAACAACCATGAGTGAGTACAGCATCAACTGCTGCGCGGAGACAGTCGGACTGGATTCATACACGCTGATTGCCAGCTTGCCACAGAGCGCCACCTGTCTAGATGGACATATTGCCATGCGCCTCCAGCAAGGTTCGGAATTACCGATTATCTTCCCTGTAGGTCGGAGAGCGTCAGGTTTAGGCGACAAATGTGGCCAACGCACCCCTTTTGTTTCTGATGAAAGGGTCTGACTTACGGAGGACACGTCATCAGTCATCGACCCTGACCAAACAACCTGCGGCCCTCACGGTTGTTGAAAAAAAATCATTCCAACAGCTTCCGAATCTGGGCCCACTGGCAGTGGATGAGTGTATA
>JBBPOC010000325.1:0-19830 GCA_038091235.1 Tylopilus rubrobrunneus | reverse complement strand
AGGCCTTTGCCCTCCTGTCCCTGTCCTCGCCGGTCACCCGCGACGCCGTTCAATCTGCTGCACACCGCTTCCTTGATTTCGGCGTGGGCCCTTCTGGAAAGGGCTGTGTCATCATACGGTGTGCAGCCCTTGGCGCGTGTGTTGCCACTCGCGAAACAGGGTGCAGATGGGTCGACGCGTTTTGGACGCCCCAGCATGCCTCCCAGATCGTAGACGTCACCGGTCGGTGCTCCACCGCTCCTACTCCCATCCAGCCCCTGAATGGATTGTTCAAAAGGTGCCGGAAATAGCTTTCTAGGCGGCCTTGCCGCTGGGCTGATATCGGAAAACGGCGATGTGTATCAAGGTATGCTCATGCTGGCCCCACTGGCACTGCATCTCAATGTGTACTGCAGCTGCATTTTATGCGTCTGTATCGGCCTCATTTACGATTGAGCAGCAAGGGCTCCCAATCGTGTCCGTCAATTCTCAGACTGGAATGGAAGAGTGGAACGGGGATTCCCCTCGGAGGAGGCTGGAAGCATTACGCCAACGCCAACGTGTTCAACAAGGATGACGTAGCAAACGTGTACAATATCCATACCCTTCTTGTTCATCGCGCGCTCATGGTTGTTGCTGAGGTTGTGCAAACTTGGCCCGACTTAGTGCAAACAGTTCCTCCTGTTTCGCTTGCAGCTCTTCTGGAGTTAGCCCCGAGTCCTTGATCTTGTCTGCCTTTTTCTCTCGGTCCTGTGTGTTTCCTATGAGTACACGCCTGGCATGATGCGCCACACGCACCTTTTGCTGCTGCTTGTGGTCTTTCAAAACGTCTTCCACCTCTGACGTAAATGAATCAAATCCGAGGCGCTGCAAGCAGTCGGATGGTGAAGTCGTTCCACAGCCACGAGACACACCTTGAGTGCACCAATAATGTGCTCCGGCGCTATCGTCTTTTTTGATTCTTGTTCGCATATCTCGTTGGCCTCGGACGAAATCAGATGAATAAATTCTGGTGCAGACAGGTTGAGTCGTGGCAGCACACGCAGCGCTCACGGTGCATGTTCACCTACACAGCACTCGATCACCAGATCCCGAGTATCTTTTGCGCACGCCACTTCGCTTGGGAGTAGTTCTGGAGCACACAAGGCCAAAGGTGACCCGCGTCATCAGGGGAGTGTGTGACTGCCTCACTCACCGCTGATCATCTTTGCGACCGTTGCCTTGGGCAACGACAGGTCATCGTCCGTAGACCCTGAGCCTACGTGTCCCTCTCTATCGGACATGGTGTGCGCTGGACGAGTTTTTGCGGGGGTGGGACGTTCCCGTTTAGGTGATTTCGAAGTCCGAACCACTCTCACCAGACACCCACCATGTCCCAGGTATGCGCCCGCCTTGTTTCACTACACCGCGCGCGTGCTCAATCGCGCGGACAGGTCAACCCCGTCAACCCGAAACCGTTCATGCAGGAGCTCACCGGCAAGCCCGTGTTCGTCAAGCTCAAATGGGGACTGGAATACAAGGGCTTTCTTGTCAGCACGGACGGGTACATGAATCTCCAGGTGCGCGCTCTTCCCCCCGAGGACGTGCGACGACACCGGCTTACGCGTCCTCAGCTCGCCAACACGGAGGAATTCCAGGATGGCAACTCGACGGGCACGCTGGGCGAAGTCTTCATTCGGTACGTACCCTCGACGCGCGCATATCGCGCACGGCTCGTGCTCACGATCCCACGCGCAGGTGTAACAATGTGCTGTATATCATGAGTATTCTCGTTCTTTGCGCTTGTCGTTGGCTGAATCATGTGTATGTTTCTACAGAGAGGCGCCGGCTGAATGATCGCGCGAGTACTTGTACCAAAAAAAAGGGCAAAACGCTTGTATCGTACTGTGATAACGTCGACCACGATGGATCCCGTACCTGGCGCGAGCTGGCTTGAGAATGATCGTCGTAGTAGTATAGTGACTCGTACTATGACTGTAGCGGTCTGTGGCTGTGTATGTGGCTGTAGAGAACCACATGTAATCACACCTTCCCTTGTCCTTGTTCTTTCACCATGGCGAAATCCCTCCGCTCCAAATCCAAGCGCGCCTTCCGCGCCAAGAAACGCGAGTTTGGCAAGTACGCAGCGGCAGAAGCCGCTCGTCTACACAGACTCAACGCCAAACTCGCCGCCGTCAAGGACACGGTGCCCATCGAGGAGGAGCAGGAAGCGATGATGGACGCTGCAGAGGATGCACCTCGAGGTGCGTACGATCTCGAGACGTTGTATGCCTGTTTGGGTCTGTTGCATCCGCGGTGCGTGACCCCGGACGTCTTGGCGCACTGGGTGGGGTGCTCGGGCGAGGAGTCAGATTCAGAGAGTGGATGGGGCTGGGTCGCTTGACGGACAGGTCGTTGATGTATACGTTTTCTCTCTCTCTCTGATCAGATGCCGTGTCGGACGCTGAGGTCGATGATGGAGGTAGTGTATAGTTCGATCCTCGGAATGCGCATCCATGTTGACTTGCTGGCAGCTCTAGAGGAAATGGCAGTGGACGGATCGGGCCAGCCGGATAAAAAGCCAGGGGCCATCTCGACGCATGGTCCCCGTAGGTCACGACGAGAGGAATGGCGCAAGTCAAAGGGATTGGTTCCCGTCCCGAGGCGCCGGGGCATGAATCCAAGAGCGGGAAGTAAGGCTGGCAAACCGTCACGGAAGTGATAGGACTTCGTCGCTTCTCAGCCGCCTAATCTGGGTGTAAAACAGGAGAGCAAGTTGTTCATCCTACTAGACATGAAGTCGAAAAGTATTCTACCAAATCCCTCACCGCACGATAATATGAAAAAAGGTCATGTTCGCATACGTCATATCACCCCCTTCCTACGGACAGTAGTCCGGCAGACTTTGCACCCGGATGTGCCCTAGCATGCCTCAAAAGTTCACCGTGAAATCCCCCGCCTAGACAACGGACACGAAAGGATCGTCCTTGGGCGACACAGGTTGCAAGCCTTCGGTCGTCTTCTTGACCTCCGAGCCCACCGAAGCACTGCTGTCATGCGACCAGTGCACATAGGTCGGCGGTTTGGACGTGCCGGGATCCGTCGAAGACGTGCTGCAGGTCACGATGTCAGTCCAGGACACACGCACACGCCCACGGGGTCTCGCACGCACCCGAGTTCGTCCAACGACACGGCGGTTGCCATCGGTTGCGCTTGCGGGACCGACGATTTCCCTGTACCCATGCGGAATTTAGAAAAAAAAACGCGCCGATACGTCACGAGGAGACTCAACGGAAACGACTGGTGATGGTGTGAATAAAGTTGAGCGTCGGATAGCTATCTGAGCGATCGGCGTATTCCTTGAGACGGATGACCGCGCGACAGGCCGCGACTGCTCTGTATCGAGGGATGAGACATGTTCTCCATACCAGCAATGCAGAGCGTCTTACGAGAGGGTGGCCGCAGGCACCTAGGACGAGCCTGTGGATAAGCGATGAGGCTGGGTAACGAACAGCGTACTCACCGTGGCGATACTTGGGGCACATGCATGGCGTTAGGCTGGGTTGACAAGAAAGAAAGGGTGAACCACGTACACGTTCATTTCGTCTACAAGCAGCAGATCAGGCGTTTGATCGAATAAATGCGAGGGAAAGCTCACCGTTCAGATCCAAAAGATTCAGCACCTTGAATCGACCTATGAATTCATCGTATTGGTGACGCGCATCAAGCGACTTACCGCAGGTACAGTATTACACATGGATGTGACCAGGAAGTAAATCAGCCCGTCACGAAACAAAAGACCAGAAAGTCCTTCGTTCGGTCGAGTAAACCTTCCCAGAACGATGGTTGTAAACATGAGAATGACGAAATCGAATGACATCGCTATTTCCGCCAACGAGAAAAAAAATGACGATTCAATCATTGCGAAGAAGAAGAAAAGGTTGAAACCCACTATAAAAGTAGTTGAGGTTAAGCAAGAGATGGTTCGAGTGATCCACGATGCACGAGTTGGTGGTTTCATCCCAGATGGCGTTGACAACGTTCATGCTGCGGATCAGGATGCCCCACTGGCCGAGGGAAAGGACACAGATGGTGACGGTCACCCATCTTCTCCATTCCCAAAGGGCAATGCTATGAAAAGTCAGCAATATATCCCCGTCAATCAATATATGCGACCTACGTCCTGATCATCAAAGAAGTCGAAGCGCTGGCAATCGTAGTGT
Organism: Tylopilus rubrobrunneus; assembly: GCA_038091235.1. Classification (NCBI taxonomy): domain Eukaryota; kingdom Fungi; phylum Basidiomycota; class Agaricomycetes; order Boletales; family Boletaceae; genus Tylopilus; species Tylopilus rubrobrunneus. The sequence continues at coordinate 15,649 of JBBPOC010000325.1, read as the reverse complement.
TCCCGGCAACCTATACCCACGGTGATGAGCTTGCTACCATGCAATCAAAGTAAACACTTGCTGATATGAACGTGTACAGAGCCTAGGTTGGGTCAGGCTGCGTTGCTTCAGAGGTAATGTCGTCACTCACACCACAGTCCACCTGTAAACGTTGAACGGGTCAACCGGGTGCAGGAGAAATTGGATAGAAACAAGTGACCTTGGTCGAAACATTCAACGACACGACCCTAGCAGAGAATATACCATTAGCGCGTCCGGATGAACGAGCAGGGGTTCAAACTTACAATCCGATGAGCGCCCACAGCATTCCATATCGACAGAGGAAAAATGGGACTTTGAAGTCAATGAGGAGGTGCTCCTGACCAAGATGAGCAACGTACTCTGAGAAAAGACGTGAGCACTGGACACGTATCCTGCACCATGTCACGTACGAGTGGCCAGCCAACTTTGCGTTTGCCTCGAATAAGAGAAATTTCAAAGTAGAACGAGACGATGATTTCCCACACGTACAGCCCACAGAACACGTGGACGACGTTGTTGAAGTCAACTGTGTATGCCGGTGTGCATCAGAGAGGGAACGAGACCGAGAAAGGACAAGGATACATACGGGCCTCCAAGGCCATGACGCGAGGGTTCTTCCAATCAACCATAGAAATGAAACAAAGCGTGGATACAATGCGATGGAAATGATTTCACCGTTGATACGAGGAAATGAAAAATTCAATGCGGGAGGACGCCTTGTCGTGATCCTTTCATGGTGCAGCATTTATACACTTGAAAGAAACCAGGGACTCGTATCCTGGACGATCTGCACAGATCCCCGATAGTGGTTTACCGATTCGTTACGTACCATGGTGAGTGCCGTCGTTGCGTAGAAATATATATACTCCCCGCATGTTGAACGGCGTTTCTGCTGGGGAGTTAGGACCAATGTCGTCGAACAAATTTAAGGCAAGCTAACCATCACAAAGGGACCTACAAGCTTCCCTCTTGACCTACCACAGAGACAAAGACCTTCATCAATGTTTGTCTGCCCTGAAATCACGGGGCGCACACTCGATCGACCTAACGGAAGCAAATGTACGTTCAAATTAGTCTGCATAGCATAAAAGGTGCCGAATTTATCCTAATAGTCAGCTCCGCCGGCCAACAAACCTCGATCTAGTAGCTGACAGCGCCCTTGTCGTGCTCTTGGTGACCTTACTCAAGCAAACATGTCTTGGGGTCACCCTTTACGCGGTTTTGACGCCACAGAATGAGACCTCGAAAAATTCAAGCTCAACAATGCGGGATATTTTATAGTCAGCAAGTCAGACAAAGGGCTGAGCTTCAACTACACCAGACTATAATGTTTCCATCCGCTCCGGCGCTAATGAGCCAGGGCTGCTTGCTGACCCATTTGACCTGCAAGACACCGAGACCGTCGTTGACATCGTGACCCCGGAGAATTTTCAGAGGAACGATCAAGGGATCCGTCAAGAGATCACTGTAAACCCGTCCATGGAAGATCTGGATGGTCCCATCGTCCGAAGAGGATGCGAAAAGAGGATAACTTGGATGGAAGTGCAAAGATCGAATGGCCCGCGTATGGTATCTGCAAAAGGCCGGAAATTAGCATTCCGTAAACCTCATTACTGCGACGGAGGATCTACCGCAATATTTTGTAAGGCTTGTCATTAAGCTCTAGATCAAACCAGCATAGTTTCTTGTCGTAACCGCCTACTATGAGATGGTCCCCTGAAGGGTGGATATCCATAGACGAAATCCATTTTATTCCCGGCATCAGCGTCTTGATTAATTTTTGCTCGGCAAGATTGTACATCCGGACGTAGCGTTGGGTCTATGCGAATAAAAAATGAGGCAAGGTGCTCGTGGGTTCGTTCTCTTGCTTACCGCAACAAAGAAATGAGGTTTAATCGGATGGAATAATACCAGCTGCACGATGCCCTTGACTTTCTTGAACGGTGCCTGAGAATGTCTACGGGACACCTGATGAATCCAGACACTGCCCTGACTTTCCCTGCTTGCTGAGATGAAGAAAAAAATCTTTAGTGATACGCCACCTAATGTGAAGAGTTGCACATACAAACAGTGGCAAGGTAATCGCCCTTCCGATGCCATGTAATTTGTTTGGTTAACCCAGATGCAGCAGGTAATAAGACCGTCAGAATGACACCATCTTCTCGCTCCGGAGATGACAACCATTTGGTAGGTGACTCTGTTGCTGGAGGCAGTGTAGCAGGAGCGAGGGTCGATTGTGTGGGGTTCAGCAAAACGGAAGGTAGATTCGGCGGAATGATGAAGTGCAGTTTATCTTCCCTAAAATTGAAAAGTTCACCTGTTACCCATGACTGATTTGGAATCACAACGTACGTGCCAACAACGAAATAGCTGGTATCTGTCCGTGGACACCATTCCATTGCTCCAATCTTACCATCAAAGTTCCATTTTCTAACTTCACGCCCGACGGTTACCTCCCACAGACTTACGTGCCCACTGTCATCTCCACTGACAACCCAAGCACCATCTGGACTCGTTGAAACACACCGAACCCGGGTGTTCATGTGCGTGAACTTGAGAGAGCGATAGTTCGGGAAGGGACGCAAGCTGCTAGGACTCGGGAGTTTTGGAATAAGGCTATTTGGATCGATGTTCAGGCGGACCCGTTGTATCCGTGGCGCGAGATATAAGTCGAGTTGGCGATTGAAACGTTGCTTGATGAACTGGTCGTAAGCTGGTACAAGTCGCAAGGACGAATGTTTTTGAGGAAGATAATCGCGTTCGCGATCCTCGGGGTCGGTGTTCTCCCATGCTTGTCGCTCCACGTCTGTTGGAAGATACTCCTCAGGAGGGTTGTAAGACTCGGCATGCGTAGGCAGAGAAGGTTTTGGAGCAGGGAGAGGAGGTGGTTGGATAGATGGTGGCTCATTCCAGATGGCATAGAACTGAGGTTTGTCACCAGCGGTTTTGGGTTTCGAGCCCACGATGCGGCCTTGTCGTATGGCACGAACAATTTTCATAATCTATTAAGCGATGAATTGCAAGTGTCATCCAAAAGACGATCCAAATACCTTTTGTTTCTCCCATTTGCTGGGCAACCAGCGACGCTTGGGCTCAGGAGCCGCGGAAAGAGGCATAACTTCTTCTTTACCTTTACCGGTAAACCACTCCACCGTGGGCTCGTATGGATCGTAGCCACTGTCTGGATTTTCGCCAGTCCGCAGCCTGCGAATGATGTCCAGCTCCTCGGGAGAGAGCGGCTTGTTCATTTGGGTGTTTTTATCCCATGCGGACGTCCTAGTGCCACATCAACAGGAGATGCACCAGAAGAACGAGGTGAAAAACAAACCAAGATGTCGGATCTTCGACAGTCTCTAGGAATTTGTCCAGCTCGTCTCCTTTCGCCGGACGAAGCACACGTTTTCCATTGATGTCGTAGCCAACATGGGGGAGATCATCATACCAATGTGAAGGAATGTTCCCGATACGATTGGGGTCCTGATGGCGCGTCGCACGTTAATGGACCACTCGAGGCGCATTGAAAACTGCACACGCACATCTTCGATGGACGAATCCGAGTCGTATTCTGGTTCAATCTCTGGGTATACACGTTTCGGTTGACCGGTGATGTCAGAGATCACAGTTTTCGACTTGGGGAATATGCGCGTGTCCGAGCTTGTGTCTGGTTCTGAGCATGAGAGTGAGCTCCCCTCGTCCTCCTCACCTTCGTCCTCCTCGTCACTGTCATCATCCGACACAGTATCACTTGCCGCGTCAATCTCGGGAAATGCGTCGACTTCTTCGTCCGATTCGTCGCTCTCTCCCTCCTCTTCCTCGTCACTGGGCATCTCTAACCTGACGGCCTCGGCAAACGTGCCAGTTTTGTGGTCTTCATCTTGTTCAGGTTCTTTCCTCTTCTTCTCCGTCGCGCGTGCCATTCCTCCGCAACCTCCAAGGAGGGTTGGTCGTTGCAAGAGATCTAGGACTTTGCGGATGAAGAAACTCGAAAAAGTGTATCGAGATTATGTAAGCACCCCTGAGAATGGATGTCAGTCTAAGATGAGCCGGTCTCGCCTGCTGCCAGTGGTAGTAAATGTATTTAAAGGTCACGTGATCGACGTATTGAACCAACTTTCTAGAGTTGACTGCCCTCGTACCATTCACGATGGTCAACTACGGCGGAGGTGCGTATACAGCGAGACAAGCACCATACAGCGCTCACAGCATCGCGCAGACGAAGTCTCTGCACTCGTGGTCGACCTAGGCTCGTCGTCCGTCCGAGCAGGCTACGCGGGAGACGATACACCGAAAGCGATCATATCCTCTCATTATGGGTACAGACCCACCACGGGCGACAACGACGTTCAAATGAGCGATACCGCCGGGGAGGGTAACCCAGAAGCCCCCAAACCAAGGAGCGACGCAAAGCTGTATCTCGGCCAACACGGTCCCTCCATATGGAGAGCCGGCATGGAGATCGGTCACTCGTTTCGGGACGGACTCGGTCAGTACACCTCGCGCATGGCGCATCACGGCGGCTGAAACGCAATGATCTCGCAGTATCCGACTTCAACCCGATTCCTGCCTTGATATCGCACGCGTTGGTGGACGTGATGCGCACGAATCCATCCGAACATCCTATTCTTGTCACCGAGCCCGCTTGGAACACGCCTGCTAATCGCGAACGAATGGCCGAGATCATGTTTGAGGAATTCCAAGTCCCCGCCTTTTACATCGCGAACACAGGCGTGCTGAACGCGTAAGGCATTGGCTTTTTCGCCTTGTCTCCATATTAAATGAACGGTTAGCTTTGCTGCGGGTAAAGGGTCCGCCTTGGTCGTTGACGTGGGACATTCGATGGCAAGCATCACCCCTGTCGTGGACGGCTTTGTTCTCAGAAAGGGTAAGATCGCAGATATCTCACAGCGTTTTGTTGTTCATCGATTTAGGTCTCGTTTATTCTGCGCTTCCAAAACTCGTGCATGCGCATGCAAAACACATTCTCACCAATCCAACACCGATTCGAAGAGGCATTGAGTTGTATCCTCATCAGCTGATCGCCACTAAAATTGTACGAGATTCCATGTTCTTATTGTTTCCGATGTTGAGCGCGGTGCCGCAGCCTGTGGAGCCGGGGGCTCCTGCACAGTTTACGTTACGTGATGACAGGCTTGCCGGAACAACAGATAGCTGGAAGTCATGGTACGAGAGTCGCGAGGTCGACGAATGGATCCAAAGCGTAGCAGGGGTCCTCGATCAAGGATGGAATGAACAGTAAGCCAAATCACTCAGACCCTTGCCCATCAGATCGGTAACTCAGCTGCCCCCCACTAGAGCCGCAGCTTCCCGCCCGCCACGTCAGTATGAGTTTCCGACGGGATACAACACCTACTTTGGCGCGGAACGCTTCCAGGTGGGAGAACAATTTTTCTATCACTCCCCGCAGCTCGTGGTACGTCTCGTCCCATCAATCCGCCTTGATCGTCGCGCCGAATCAGGGACACAGGTCCAAAATCCGAACCTGCCCAAAAACATCCCGGCGCTGCTCTCAGAGTCTCTGCGTGCTTGCGATCCAGATCTGCGACAAGTCCTCATGGGAAACGTCGTTCTCACCGGGGGAGGGAGTCTGTTCGCCGGTTTCGCAGATCGGCTGGAAACGGAGCTCTCGCGTAACTTCCCTCACGTCAGTATAGCCCCCGGAGGTGCGGCGTTGAACTGAAAATTTATTATGTACAGGTGAAAATACACGCGCCAGGAAATCCCATCGAGAGGCGATATGGTGGGTGGTTGGGAGGCAGTATCCTGGCGAGCTTGGGCACGTTCCATCAGCTGTGGATAAGCAGGGAAGAGTGGCAGGTTCGTTGGTTCTCCATCAAATGTGGATGTCCCTCTGATCAGATTTCATAGGAGCATGGCAAAGCCATTGTTGGTCAGCGGTGTAAATAGCGTGGCGACGGCCCATCGAAATGAAACTTGCCTTGACACATGTTCCAGAGTCTAGACCCATTTTCCCCAACTTAGTCATTGTAATGATGATGTACGTTAACTCAACATTTGATTGCGTGGAACGATGCCATTGGACGAGTATACAGACAGAGTAGTGATGCGAGACAGGGTGGTAAGACTCGACAAGGTCAACCTCCAAGTCAACCCACACCTCCCACTTGGGGGAGCCCCGCTAGAATAAAATACGAACAATTGTACCGGAGGAATGGACGAAGCAACGTAATGGCAAGCACGACGCTGACGACTAGTTGAAACAACACTTGGCTGAAATGGAAACATAAAACAAAGGAAGGGAAGTTGAGGTGCTTGCACCAGAATCTGAGTCCATAACACCATGGCGCTCGACAACGGTCAGAGTAATGCAACGGCGCTGAGCGCATACGTTGGATGAACGGAAAGGAGTGGAAGGAACTAGTCCGAGAGGAACACCGATCAGTCAAGGATGTGCTTGTGACACCGGGCGGGAAATACGTTTAATACACCTCGATCGACTCTCGACGCTCGCGTGCGTCCATGAGAACACCCAATCCACCGATGGCCTTGCGCCTAATCCTCGTGGCAAAGTTCTTTGGTCCGAGTTCATCAGCACCCGAAGGTGGACCCCGGGGTTGCCTGACAGGCTGGCTGGCAAGCCTTTGGGAAAGAGGCACGGCAGGTGCCTGGACGATGTATGAGGTAGGACGGCCCATGCTAAGGCCATCGTACAATCTCTTCGTCCCCTGCTCTCGCGGAGAGAATGGGGCGGCCTCGAGAGACTGCGGCGTAGCCGGGTTCGACTGAGAGGTCGAGCTCGCAGACGACATGGAATCCTCATGCTCGCTACCCGAATCGACAGCAACGATGGGCACATTGGATGAAACTATGTTAGCGAAGCTGAGTGGGCGAGGACGGAGTTTGTTGGCCGGAGTGAGAGGAGGGGGGACACGCTCTTCAGGAGGTGGTGTGATTTTGACACTGGGAGATGCAGCGGAAGCCGTACGCAGGCCATTGAGGACGGAATTGGTGTTGTTTCCTCGCCTCCAGGAGATGGCAACATCGGATCTCGAGGGTACGTTATCTTTGGAAGCCTGGTTTGGTGGAGAACCACCGCGGACAGGGCCACCACCGAGAACGGTGGTGAGTTTAGGGGGCGAAGAGCTCTGAGGGCCAGCTTCGGGAAGAGATGGGAAAGCAATGGTGTTCGAGGGGAGACGAGCACCGAATCGGCCTCCAAGTGCGGCAGTCATGGGAACATGGTCATCGAGCTGCGGGGCCGAGGCGACACCCAACTGCGCCTTAAGGAACTCTGCCTGGTTAGGACGACGCGCGGGCGGGGTAATTGGGCGAATGTCGAACGAGGTAGTGGGACCGGCAGAAGCAGGAGCGAATCCCAAGGGAGAGCGTCTAGCCTGCTGACGAAGGGCCTCTGCGAGGACGGCAGCCTGTACCTGCTGGTTGCGCTGAGCCTGCGCATTCTGGAAAAGGGTGAACGGGCGGGATGCACGGATGGGAGGGGAGGACGAACCTGGAGACGCAGGATTTCGAGCTGCATCAACTGCATCTGTTGATATGCGTTAAGCTGGGCATCGGTGGGAGCCAACTGGGGGGTATGAAGATGAGCGGGACTGAACGGGACACTGTTAGGGTTCAAGGGCCTGTGCGAAGCGGATTGGTGATGGACGAAAGAGTTTGTGGTGGGATCGATGGATGCAGTGAAAGGGAGGTGGTTGTTGTTGTTGGTATTGATGTACAAGGTGCTTGAGAGAAGGTCGGAGAGCTGATCCGAGTCGTCCTCCTCTTGGAAGAGGTTGGGAGCGAAGCGGGGGAGATTAAAGGAAGCAGCTGGGTGGGGAGAGAGAGGAGCGCTCATGGAAGAGGAGCGAACGCCGCCTGTGCGGAGACCGTTGAGGAGAGAGGCGCGATTTGTAGTTGCCATGATATTAGAGGGGTGATACACGTAGAGTCCTTTAGAAATAGTAGAAAGAAAAGAAAGGGAGAAAGGAAGAAAAGGAAGAGAAAGGGTGAGAGGAGGAGGAGGTGGAAAGAGATCAAGCGATGGCTGGCAGAACAAAAAGACTCTATTAGACCCCCGGAGACCACTGGCACAGCCTCAGAGATGCCTTTTCGCACTCGCCCGGACCCGTCCATCAAACACACCGCTCCGGATCGTCGTGTGCGCCGTCTGGAACGGGTTCAACGTCGTCTGCGAGGAGTGAGCGCGGAACGACGGCCACAGCTATCTCTGACCTTGACGTAGAGCTCCCACACCTCGTGAAAGAACCCGCGGATCCCCTCCTCGTTCCTGCTCTCGTGCAGTAATATGAACTTGGTGTCTGTGCCACGTCAGCGCCGTCAGCTGGGCATGATGCGTCGCACTCACTCCCAGGCGTGATGAACGCTGACACCGTCCACTCGTTGAACTTGTCCACCGATCTCAGATACCTGTGTGACACAGCCCTCAGTCCACCGCAACCATCACCACCCCCTCTCGGCTTACATCGCACTCTCCTTCCGCATCACGTCTTCGATCACGTCCAGACTCGCGTTCGCGATCATCTGGATCACATGCCGGTCTTGCCCGCCGCCCATACGTCCACCACCCCCTGGTACATGGTGCGATTGCGTCGCGCTCGACGCTCCCGACAGCGCCGTCAGCGTCCCCGCGAACGCAGACGTAGACCAGCTCGGTAGATTCGACGACAGCGGATAGCTCGTCGTCTGTGCAGGCTTGTTAGAGTAGTGCGTCAGACTGTAGATCGGCGTGTCCGACGGAGACAACAGAAACAGATGGTGCGACATGGCTGCGATGTTGTGTGTTGTGTGTCAACGTTGTCAACCTTGTCCCCGTCCCATGAGCATCGCCCTCCTCCTCCGATGTCGTCCTCTTCTCCCTGTTCCCATCCCCCGTCATCGCATTCTCCTCTCTAAGTTCGGCACCACCCGACCTCTCAATGCATCCCACCGTGACCTCGGTAGCCGTGGCTCATCGTGGCGTCGCCCACCCCGTCCCGACTGGCTCGACTCCGTAGACAGCAAGCTCATCTTTTACACCATCATCGCCGTCAACGCCGGCGTTTACCTCACTTGGACGCTCGCCACGCAGACATACGTCCGTCACACGCTCTCCTCCGATGCCACAGCTCACCATGCCCACACCACAGCACACGACCGGCGACAGCACCCTCTTGCGATTCATGCTCGACAACTTTCGCGTCGACATGCGCAACGTCACCTCGGGTCGCATGTATGTGTGAACCACCTTATTTTTTCCTCCTTGTCCAACGCGCCGTTCTATTAGATGGACGCTCCTCACGTCTTGTTTCTCTCACATGGACGCTACGCATGCCCTCTTCAACGGCATGACATTTTATTTCATGGCCCCTTCCATCATGCAGCTCCTCGGTAACAAACACTTTCTGGGGCTCTATTTCTTGGGTACGCCCGTCCGACCTCGTCTCGCCCCGGATCCCACGTCTTGATCATCATCATGTCAGGTGGCATATCTGCCAGCCTCGCCAGTCTCGGGTGGAACCACTTTTATAGACGTGAAAACGTGTCCTCGCTCGGCGCAAGCGGTGAGATCGCTTGGGCTTGCTTTTTCGATTAATATTAATCTTAATATCCTTTCAAGGCGCAATCATGGCAACCATCGCATTGTATTCGTGTGCTTTTCCACGCAACACGTTCCTGATCTTCTTTGTCATTCCTTGTCCTGCATGGGTATTCCTTCCCGGTGTCCTTATATATGATGGATGGCGCAGCTTTTCAGATCAGGTACGCATCCCAGTTGCACGTGGTCACCACGCACTTATTTCGGTACAATGAACAGCGCACAAGGACTGACACACCCGGACATGTGGGTGGTCTTCTCTCTGGCATCGGCTATTTTCTATGGCGGGTCGCTCTTCGTAGGTAACCACGTGTAGTTGCCATAGGAAATAACATAGGCGTGCATGCGACTAGATCTAAAGGATCGCGAGGTATACAGAAGTGAATAAAGTGGAATACGTAGAAAAACAAAACGAGTGTATGCATACAAAGCTGAATGACAAAAGCGTTATGAACACGAAAAGGGGGGTGGAATTGAGTGGAATGGTCAAAGATTCACGAGCATTATTCGCTAGTCTGCCTGCCTTTCACAGGTGTATTCATGATCTTGTCGAGCCTTCCCATCTGTGACTCGAGCTTTGTCATTCCTGCTGCATCCGTAGGGTTCGATGAAAAGTCGAGTTCACGGGCGCCGTGCTTTTCGAAATAATACGTGAGTAGATTTTTCTTGTTATCATCCAGCCCATCCAAGAGCGCGAACAAGTGTGCCTCATCGCGCAACACTAGCTGGGAGGCGATGATCGCGGCATACGCTGCTTCGCGAATGACGAGCGTTGTGGTATCGTTGAGTGCCTGCACAACATGAATGTCTCCCAATGAACCGAATCTTGGAACATGAAGACTTACTGCAATCAATGTTTGCTTCAAGCGAGGTAGCTCTTCCTCGAGTACTTCACCGGGCAGCCTGAGAATGAACTTGCCAAGTCCAATCAAGCCGAACGCGTGGGACCCAGCCTTGACGCTAGCATCCAGTGCGGGTTCAGCGAGAAAACCGCGCAGACTGCTATGCATTGTTGTCAAGCCATACACAGGCCCTGTGCGTGCACATAGTGCATCTCGAATGGTCTTGGTCGCTTCCAAAACCTAGCACCACATCAGGGATCGAAATCTCATGCAAGTGGGAAAACACACGTCAATGGCATTGCAATACCGTACTCGGAGCAGCGCGGAGAAAAGCTCTCCTTCTCTCCCTTCCAAGAAAGCGGTTTGGTTCCCTAGGATTTCCCACACAACGATCAAGGCATATTCCAGTTGCTCGGCATCCTATCAAGTCATGACAAAAATGCCTCACGCAAGAGGCGAAATTAAACGCACTTTGGCCGGGTCGAGAAATTTCAACAATCCATCCAATAATCGATCGAAACTCCTATCCTTGGTCCACATGTCTGGAACGACAGGTGGAAGTGTGCGTATCACGGGCATAAACGGTGACGGACTTGAAGGAAGCCCAAGGCGAGGACTCAGCGGAGAGGCAGTATCTGCAGGAATAGGGTTGTTCGAGCAAAGCAATGCCAATTTCTGCAGGACGCGAACGTCAACATTGCCATCTTCTAGCGCTGTCACGAACTCTTGCAGTTCTTCAACTCGATCGGCAGGTCCGACACCCTTCAACGGTGTTCCATGCTCGACTGCTGTGAAATAGTCAGAAGTTTGAGGAAGAAGCGAACGAATTGATAGTCACTAGAAGCCCGCTTCGACCACCACCCGTTTTCGTGTGTCTGGTCTTGCAAAGGTTTGATCAATGGTTCAGAGGGTTTCTTGCCATTCAAGGGGCTATTTTTAAACAATGCAGCTTGCCGGAAGATGGACGAATTGCGACTATCAGGCGTTACCAACGGCATTGTGTATTTCTTGGTCTTTGGAACAGCGGGCACCTTGGCTGGTTTGGGGGTCACGGCGCTGCTGCTCCCCAGGAGCAACGAAGTGGGGATCGCGGAGTGCATATCGTCTTCTACTTCGGGGTCTGTCAACTCCAAGAGACGCTCTGCAGCACTTTGTGCCTGCTCGGCACGAGCACGGAGCGCGTCTTCGACGGGCATCGTATCAGAAGGCTTCCCCGGTGAATCAGAAAGAGCATTTGATACGGTATTGGGCGTTGAAAGGCCAGACGACGGTGAGAATGATGGAGGTTGGGAGGTATTACCTGAAGCGGGAGGATATAATTTATATGGTGTGGAGAAGGACATGACGTTCACAGATTCATCCATGTCGGAGTCACTGTCATCTGGAACCGGGATAGTAGTAGCCAAGAGTAAGGAATCTTGATCATCCAAGTCCGGCATCACGATGGACTGTCTAACAGGAATGGTAGCGGGGAAAGACGGGGCATAACGAAGATGCAAAGGATCACTGATTGACGTTGAAAGCGTCGCCTGCGGGGTCTTGCTGGTTGCCGAGGACCGAGCAAAGGGTTGCAAAGGGGGAGCAAGAGGTGAAGAAGTTCTGCGTCTCATAGCATCTGAGTCCGAGGGCGTGCGGGTATGTGAAGAGCTGATCACCGATGTGCTGACGGACCGTGGCATGGTAGCGTTATTAGAAAGAACCCGAGCCCTCGGTGGCGTTGGGGGGGACAATGAGGAACGAATGGACAGCGAAGAACGCGGTGCAGGAGTTGGAGAACTGCTGCCATTGGCAAATTTTGCAGACGGACTGCTGGGAGAACTGGGGCCCCGCGAAGGTGGTGAAGCTGTCGCTCCGGTGCGTGACGTCGACGTGGCCTGATGCCTAAGAGTCGGAGGTGCGTTCGCAATCGCTTTTGCCTTTGCACGACTGGCCGCAATGGCCGCCGCAACGCTGCTTTTCTTGACACATGGAGTGGTAGGTGGAAGATCGCCTATCGCGTTCGGATCCGGGCACACCTTTTCCAACTGCTTCCGTGCGGTTGCATCCAGAGCCTCGATGATCACAGTTGCTCTGTCGTGCCAGACGCTATCAAAAACCCAGAACGTGCCGCGTGCACTCTCCCGAACAGCAGGATTAGGGTCCGCTAGCGCCTTCTTTACGCACTTCTCTAGCACTTCTGCACCGCCAGCGGATTCGATGTAGGATTTTGACCGGTGACCGTGTACTTCAATATACGTCTTGATGTGACTGACCACATATGTCCGAGACTGCACTATTTTCTCCTGCAGGGTGCTCCACAAGAGGGGAAGGAGGGTACGTGGGTGTGCAGAGACATGCTGAATGACAGAGGACAGAGCCTGCTGGGACTGTTGTGCTATGATCTTTTTCGTAAACCCTGCCATGCGGAGTAGGTTTGTGAAGAGGGCTTCACAAAACGGGTCAATGCTGGTGCCAAGAACGGTAGCCAGCTCGGTATACATCGAGCAAGTATTGGCAGATACCGTAGTTCTCAGACTAGCAAGCTAAAAAAAAAAGGAACACAGTAAGAAGGGTGACGGCCCGAAAAACTAGAACTCGCAGTTTTCAATGACGCCTGAATAAATCCGTCCTTGAGGCATTGGAGAAAGACATCAGGGTACCTGGTGTGGATGTCCCCTTTGAGCATTCCCCGGACGCGTTGTATGCCTCTCTCTCGTGCAGCCCAATTATGCTCGGTTTCCTTTCCCTAATCAACCATAAATTCAGAATGGGCAATTCATGATCCACCTACGTACATACCCCAAACGGTTTCAATATAGTAGAAAACTCATTTTCTAGGTCTCGAGCTGACGCAATCTATGCTAGTGTCAATAAGAAGTAATGAACTGAGATCCATGCAGCTCACAAAGGCAGATTCAACCATACTGGCAGTTTCGATTGAAGGTTGTGACAGAGGAGGCGAAACTACCATTGCCGTCCTGCTAGCTGGTCTTGACGGTTCTTTGACATTTCCATGACTTGCTGCACGGACCACTGATGTAGCAGCCGGTGGTCCACTTGAGGGGGCCGCAGTGGGGCGTCGATTCTGTAACATCAGACTAGGAGGAACGTACTCCTTCTTCGTGCCAGCGTCTCCATTCTCCGACCCTTCGCTCTGCGGAGTGCTTGCTCCTGTGCTTCGGCTGCCGCTCATGAGCTTGCTTAGGACGTTATCGACGATTGCCTTCCTAACACCTTTTTTTGTCAGCTCCTTCTTGAGGTCAGCACGGGCAGCGTCGGTAACACCAGGACCCGTGAAAAGCTCGATGATCGAAGGGGTAGCACACGCGCGAACGTTGCCGTCGGTATCTTCTAACGCGTCCACCAAAAGCGAGAGGTATGGTCGGATAGGAAAGGTATGATGACTCCTACGGATGTTTACCAGTATCAAGATTGACTAGCAAGAAGGCGTTAGTTCGCTCGTGTTGACATGAGCAAGACCTCACCTGTTCTCGGACTCTCCATACTTTACTAGTGAGCCCGCTTTCTCTCAAAAAACGTTCGAATAATACAATGGGTGGCTCAGGACCTTTGCCACTACCAAGCTTGGATGTCGATGAAGAAGAACGGAAGGCGAATCCACCAATGATGACCAGAGTTTCGCGGGCTTTGTCGCGGGCCTTTTCGCGTGCGTCGCCAAGTCTTTCGAAGACACCAGGAGTTGGAAGGAAGGAGCTCATGACATGTCGAAGTACGGAAACATCATAGCTTGACCCGCTTGATGAAGAGGTGGAGGAAGAAGACGAAAAAGGGCGCGCGTTGGTACTGGGAGTTCCGCTGGGGCGAAGTATGATGAGAGGAAGAAGAGGGGGGATGGCTGAAAGGGTTGCGGTGGTGAGGTGTTGATTTGCAATGCGAAGACACGCTTTAAGAACGGCGATGAGGGGTTCTGGGTCCGCAATCTGAAGAACCGGGTTATGCAACTCAGTGAGGGAAAAGATACATCCAAAGTGTCGTGCACCTCTACGCCGGCTTCGAATTCAGCTTGGAGTTTTGCGACAGCATCAATTTTGAGTTCAACATCTAGAGCGGGCGTGAACGAGAATTCGAACAAACGAGAGAACGCGGACCGCTGCTTTTGGATTGGGTGATGAGTTTGTCAAGACGGTCGGTACTCATGGTAATAGTCTAAAGAAAAGGGAATGAACAGGGTTATTGGGAGGAGAAGGGATTTGAACGAGCCTGAGCTCAAGAACAGAGTTGGAGCTGCAGGACTGGACTATCATGTGGCGGAGAACAGAGGGTGTGGGCAAACCTCGCCAACAATATTTCTAGCGTTACACTCGAGTACTAATATACATGATATCGCCCCTCATTCAGCCTTTCTGTCAGAGTGCCCGAGCGACTTGCCAGGTTCGATGTGGTCCCGGATGCGCTGCTTCTGTGGGCAAGAGTGAGCACCACATCATGGCGACACCGTCTTGCTCACCAGTACTTTGAGCTCTGGGAAGCCACCGTTGACTTTGCGATCCCATGTCAAGATGGGAGGGCCATCGGCCATCTCCAACCAGACCCGGAATCGACCAGCAGCATCCTCGGAATTCAACGGCATGACCGAAACTGCTTTGAGGGCCGGAGGCGGAAATGTCAAAAGTAATTCCGTCGACACCCAGGTAGCGCGATGCAACCTGTCAACTTTTAGACTGCATGTTTGTCAAGCGAGCAGACGTCCGTACCAGCGACACTGATAGAGAGTAAATTAGAGAGACGAATTCAAAAACAAACACCGCATACCCGATCGCAAAATTCGATAACGATGCGAGGGTGTGGAAGGGGACTCGGTGCGACAAACGTGACTGGATCGACCACTTCTGCCATCGTGTCACTGAGCGAAGTCGGACGTTCGGTCCACGTGATGCTATCTCGTGTGTGGACGCGTTGTTTGGCCAACAACGCGTCCGCCACCTGTCCCAGACGACATGGACTCTGAACATCAATCTAGCGATCCAGTGATTTGGACAGTTCACGGCAAGCACCATATCTCTACATCGTGGGTTATCTCACACATTCATTCGGATCTACAGTCGAGGTTCGCCTTGCCTCAAAGGCGCGGAGGAGGTTGGACGTCATACAAGACCTCGTACGAGACTTTATTACGACCTCCTTCGAGTGTCTCTCCCTCCCATCAGGGGTGGCAGAGGAACATTTGAGACTCCGACATCGTGGTAGAGTGTTTCTTGTTCTGTTCAAGATG
>JBBPOC010000324.1:0-19836 GCA_038091235.1 Tylopilus rubrobrunneus | reverse complement strand
CCGCGGATGACGAGGTGCATCTCAACCGTCTGGTGTCCGAGTGGATCTCTACAGTCCAACGAAACTCTCTGGGTCTCGCGGGTGTCAGTCAACAACTGGAGCTTGTTTATCGTTGGCCAGTATACGTAGGAAAACAAGAAAAAGGGAAACAGAAAGCTATAGAAACGGTAGGCGCTGATGATCACTCACTCGAAGCTCTCGCCCTCCAGGAAGAACTGGACCTCGCTCGCGCTATCCATGAGAGTCTCAGCGAATTGGGTCCGGTTACTCCCCATGTGACGCAGAATGTCGTGCAAGCTAGTCCTTCGGGTGCTGTACAGAATAACCTCAATTCTCCGCTGGATTCTGTACCAACTGGTCGCATGCTGGCTGAGGCGATCCAACAATCATCAACTACTTGCGCACAGAACGCACCTGCCCAGGTACCATCAAAAATGCAAGAGCCAGATGCCACACACGGTGGGAACTCATGCCGTGAAGTTTGCAGCTGAAACTGATGAGTCACCCACGTAGATGGCAACCCAAAGTTGGACGAAACAGAAACAGGTACTGTTGCATCCAACGAGCAGGGACAGGAGGCAACCACTTCCGAAATATCGCCGATTATTGGCAGGAAGGAGTTCAGTATGGACAACGACAAACTTGACACACACATCGTTGACGTTCTCCGATGGTGGTTCGGTGCTCGACCTGCGAGGGGTGTAAATGTTAACCAAACGTATCGATGCGAGTGAGTTCTCATTCGTGTCCTCTTCATGGCCCAACTGTATACTGAATGAATTTCAGGACATGTGACTATCTGAGTTCGTGTGAGTGGAGGGAAAAAAAGGCGGAAGAAGCGATGACAGCTCGCTTGACCGTTCAAACAGGGCCGTGACTTGATTCAGACTGCTTAGATCACCGTATAACGTAAGATAACTCTGTGATAGCCTTGTTGCGCCGGGTTATACGACGTGACAAAATGATGGACATGGACGGCTGGGTAGACTACCTCCATGTCGAGTTCCTCGGTGAACACATCCTTTTCCCTTTTCTACGCTTGAAATCCCTCTGGTCATTCATCCTGGCCACCATCGTTATAACCATAGTATGCCTTTTAGAGAGGTATCCACCCGCTCCCGATGCTACCCGCCAGCCGTTGTACTCATCCTCCTCGCAGGTTTCTAACTGTTGTCCTGAACAAAAAGATACAACCGAACACGGTCCGGAACTCGCGCCTGGCAACTGCAGCTTGGAGGAGTTCAATGTATGGATCCGTCACCTTCCTGAGACTGTGAGCACCCCCATTCTTGCCAGAAGTACGTGGCATGCGTTATTCATTGAAGAACGACTTGTTGCACGTAGATTATATATGCTCATAGCGATGTCGAATCAGCTAGGGTGCGTGTTTCCAACGTCGTTTGAAACTTTGATCGTGACTGCGCTTCCTAGAGCCATCGCTGTTGTTGTAAGCTTCGGGCTTTGCCTTGGAAACCTACTGCAAATCTGGGTAGTCTGACCTGGAACGTTGACCTCGTCAGGTTATTTCGCTGTCCATAGGGCAGCTCGCCATTGAATACGCTGAATACCAAGAACCGAACCCTGACGCACAGTACGTACCAGGCACACTAACCAAAGAGTTGATTTGAATGGTATGCTCCACAGGGCAGAGGAGCCTCTCCTCGGAACTCCGTTTTCGAGTCGTCACCCCTTTGGCAGACGTCGCACGAGGTCAAAGCCAGACAGTATATTCATCCACCCAAGGGAATCAAACTTGGCGCGTGCCGATGCAGTCGCTCTCGAGCTTGGTATTGCCGGCGATACCGAGCTAGTGCAAGGAAACAAGGCTGATGGAAAATCATGGCAACTCGGTAAAGGGAGAGACGTTGCCCGGCAAGCGTTTGGCGGCGCGCACCATCGTGTATTAGACTCCGACGCCAATGCCTTTGGCATTGGGGATGACGGTGACGCTTAGGCAGTGTGATACCAAGGGCCGTGACAGCCGTGTAAGTGTCTTGATAGATGTGGCGGATAGTTTGGCACAGGTTGCCCCTGATCGCTTGCACACACCCTGCATTTGTAGTACTTGGTAGATCCAGGTAACTTGTCATATGTATCAAGGTATCCTTTTGCTTTTTCGAATACATCCCTGATCGCTTGCACACATTCTGCATTGTAATACTTGGTAGATCCAGGTCACTTGTCATATGTATCGGCGGTGAGTCACTGAATGAACTTTTAAATTTGCAAAAATGGCTCTGGGCTCATCGACTCGGCACTGGTTGACCCCTAAAAATACACAACCTTTGCTTCCACCAACTTCGATTATCATGCAACAGGAACTGCGTCACCCAACTGCCGATGTTATCCTGCGCTCCTCAGACAAACAGCTATTCTATTCATGGAAAAACTTTCTGTCCATCTCATCCCCCGTGTTCGCAGTGATGTTCACCTTGCCCCAGGCTGCAGACGCTGATGAGCAGCACGACGGACTTCCGGTCATCGACTTAGCAGAGGATAGTCACACGCTCGATAACATTCTCTCCCTCTGTCTACCACCCAGTCTCACCGGGAAGCGGTTCAAAGTCGATGGCGTCCGCCAGCTGCGCGCCCTCATCGACGTCACGATCAAGTACGAAATGGAGAACGTGCGCCGCGCCGTGCTCGAGGAACTATCCAACCCGCTGATCATAGGCGAAGATCCCATGTATGCGTTTGCGCTCGCGTGCCAGTACGAGCTCCGCGAGGCCGCGCAGTTGGCAGCCAAGCACACCTTGAATCTATCCTCCTTGGTGGCCACATACGTACCGGAACTGGAAAAGTTCCATGCCGGCAAGCTATGGCACCTGTTCTCCTATAGGGAGAAATGCATCACAGCGGCCAGTTCTCTTGCAGCCGATCACACGTGGATCGTGATTACAGACGCGTCACGCTTGTTTGGGTGCAACGGGGAAGAAGGTCAAGCCTTGGAACAGACCAGGGTCAGATACCCCCCGTCTAACAAGTATCGAAACGGTCGACTGGAACTCGTGTCAGTGCACAGATGGTGGATTGATTATATGAGGAAGTCGGAGAGTGCTTTGAGGAGGCGACCGAATGGAGATGAAGTCAGGGCTGCAACACTCGTGGACGAGGTGCTGTCGGCAATTTCAACTTCAACATGCAAGGCATGTCAAGCATTGCACGTCTCGGAGGCGTTCAGAGCCTTTGTGAACACTTTCGCGGAGACTATCAACCGTCGTGTTGCAGAGGTGATTACATATTTTACGCATTGCCCAGGGTCGGCTGAAGATTTTCCTGCAGATTGAGATCAATCCTGGGTTCTAATGAAGATTTTCGCGAAAAGATTTCACCATAGCAGTTGCGAGTTCCATCCAATCTATTTGACATGTAAACGACAGAAAGAAAGCCGTAGCTCATGTAAGAATAGTTACAGTTTCATGGCGGTCAATTATCTCGGTTGACGGCTCCACTTACGAGACCAGCTCGCTTCGTGGTGAACGACCGTCTCGGAGCAGGACCACGAGAAGACTCTTCTGATTTCCTTTGCCACTGATCGATAAGTTTCCCGACGCCTTGATAAGGCTTTTCGGGAGATGGAGGGCGCTCCTCTTCAGGGGCGGCAGCCTTCGCCGCAGGAGCCATGCTAGAGGGAAACCCATCGACACCTCCCTGGGACGAACTGTGTGACAACAGTTTACTGGGCGAACTTGTGGGTAATCCTGAAACCGAAATCTGACTTCTTCTGGACGCATCCGCCGCTGACCCAGTGTAACTGGGCCTCGGGTTAAAGAGTGGCTGACGCTTTTCAGTGTCGGCGGCCGGTGAGATGTCGTCGGGTGCAGGAGGCATTCGGGAAGGGGAGGGCTTGGAAACCGCAGGAGAGGGCAGGGGTTGTTGCGAAGCGCGTCCCGTGGCGGTTGATGCTATTCCCGGCGTCGCGGTGGGTTTTGGGATAGGAGTAGGACTAGGTGATGCAACTTTGCCAATAGCCTCGTATCTCTGGACCATATCTGTGATTGACGGACGACGAGAGCCGCTGACGCGAGAGCCATCCTGGGGAACAGACAAGCCAGACGGTGTTCCAGGTGTGTCCACCTTCCCCTCGGAAGTCGACTTCGACATTGGGAAGACGAGTAAGGATTGAGGGCGACCTCGAGAGGCGGCTGTTGGCATTCCGGGAGTTGGATTTACAGCCGACATCTGTTTCATGTGAGAGTTTGGAGAGCGCCGGTTCGGTGACCTGCTAGGTGATCGTGGCACCTCAATTGCCCCAGACGGCGTCGCTTGTAGATGTTGCGGTGAGCTTGTGTTGAACTTTGCAGCAGAAGGAGTAGCAATGGGTTGGCCTTTCGGCGGCGGCTTTGTTATAGAGTCCTGGGCAAGGTCGGTCGATGCATTCGGCAGTGCATCCTTCCGCCGCTCTCTGGTCTGAACAACACCACCTCCCCATAAGTCAACCAAGTCGTGTACTGAACTCTTCCTCCCTTTATGTCTTTGAGTGGGTGCTTTCTCGACCAATTTGGATGAACGAAAACCGGCTGCGTCCTCAGGACTCTCGTCATCACTAGAAGATAGTATCCCCTCTCGGGGGGACTCTAACGTTGGTTGCGTCTTCCAGTCATCTGAAGGGGAAGTCCGATGGAATGCAGAACGAGTAGCTGGACTTGTGGGTGAGTCCTTCAAGGATCGTGTAGATATGGCAGGTGGAGATCGACCTGGGAGCACGAGATTTTTGTGGTTGGAAGTCAGGCCAGTGCCAGGCTTGCGCTCCCTAGATCGCGAACCCCGAGAACTCCTTCTGGTAGGGGAAGGAGGTGTCGAGGTGCGGGCAAAGCGGTCAGGCGACTGTTGGCTGGTGATGGCTTCTTGCGGTGATTGAATATGGATGTTATTCTCCTCAACGAATGAAGAACGTTTATGCGTGAACTCGCGCAATACGGGCGTTCCTGGTTGTTTCATATCGGTGGTTCCACGGTCCTTCATCGGTGATGTTAAGCCATCGGGGTCCCCTGTCAACCAGTCTTTATATTCGCAAGTCCTCTGAGGAGCCAAAAAGGCACCAGCTGTGTTACCCGTCAAATCGAGTAAATCTTGGGTCTCCAGAGGTTTGGAGGCGGAAATGGTGGTGCGCTTTGCAGATAACGATGATCGTGGTGGACGACCACCAGAACGCTTCGCTGCTAAAACGCCTTCGCCAGTGCCCAGACGCACTCCGGGCCGCAGCGTTTCCTCTATCTCACGACCGAGAGTGCCTGTCATGACCTGTTCAGAACGAGTGCTGCTTTGGAGAGTTGTCGAATTCGCAACCGGATGCTGAGGTTGTATGCGGAGGGGTATCAAAGAGGCCGAAGGGAGTGATAGGTCAATGATGTTCTGATTTCCGGGGTTTGGTTCTGGCTGCATGGTATAGCGAACCGGCTTTTGCGTGTAGGCCATGGCTGCATTTATTTCTTCTAGGGAAGGGAACCGTGTCTCCGCAGATAATTCACCGGTCTGAGGGAATGCTGAAGTAGCAGAGGAAGAGCTTGGAGTCTGAGTAGCAGGAGTAGTCCTGCTTACATGTGGGAACGATGGACGAGGCGAGGGCGATGACTTTATACTGGCGGTGGTGAGCTTTGGCTTCGTCGATGGGGGGCTATGTGTAGCAATAGGACGGTTATATGCATTCACTGCCGCTAGCCCAGTCCTCAGCTTGCGTGCCTCGCCCAAGGTCGGAGCGGATTGCGAGGGTGATGTCAGGCCCAAGCCTTCAAAAGCATCTTTTCCCTTGGTGACGACAAGCTTTGTAGTTCGAGATCCTTCTGGAGTAAGTGCGATCTTCGAGGGGACCACCTTCTCAATGGGGAGGGAAGGAGTCGTATTGGAGCCTGCCTTGCTATCGTATGTATTCCAGAGGTTCTCCGCAAAATTATCCCCAAAGCTAGCGCCGTGTGAGTTTAAGTCACCATCAGTCACTTTGGAGGTTAGTGATTCGACGCTCCAGGTGGCATCCAGTCCACCAAGGGCAGCTCCCTTGAGCTTCCACGCTGACATCGCAGCGCTACTAGAAGTGGGGCCCTTGGTGTCTTCACCATTCCCTGCACTATTCTTCATGACCTTCCACGCACTATCCTCCTCCGCAGCGAAATGGTCGCCCAACAAGTCAACCTTTCGAGGTTTAGTTGCCTCCGACGGCATTTTTGGCGGAGTGGGGGGTTTTGATAGTTCTGGAATAAGGTCATGCTGCTGCGAGGAAGAAGGGCGCCCGCGTCGCATTGGGGCGATGGCCTCCAGCACTTTGTCTCTTGCTTGGAGGCCGGCATTCTTCGATGGGGACGACCGTTGCGTCGTGCTCGAGGGTCTGTACGACACTAGATTGTCGAGGGGCGAGGTTGATTGTGATTGGAGAGCTCGCGGCGAAAGAGGTTGTTGTGGAGCAATGTGATAGGTGAAGCGTGATTTAGTACCTCGCGTTCGATGAACTTGAGCAAGGAGCTCAAACACAGACGGACGTTGTGTGCCATGTTCACGGAGCATCGACACTACGCGACATGAGTCAAAATGAGATGCGCAAACAAGCCGCGATATAACGTACCAATCAAGCCATTCAGTTCAGGCGAGTATACGGGATATGGTGGTATCCGGTACTGTACGTTCAGGATGGCCAATGGGCCATGTTCCTCGAACGGCGTTGTGTAGTAGCAGAGCTTGTAGAGCAATACACCCAAAGCCCAGACATCTGACTTTTCATCGATCGGACGGCGTAAGTAAGGATCGACCATTTCAGGGGGTCGATATTGTAGGGTCGTGTGACGATTAAGATCGGCCTCAAGGGCCCGGATCTCTTGTGTTGTAGATGGAGGGCGTGGTGCGACTGGTGTTGCCGAACCGAAATCGCACAATTTGAACGAAGTGCTGGATGATTGAAGGATGTTTTCTACTTTGAGGTCGCGATGTAGTAAGGCCGGTCGTAAATTGTGCATGGCTGCGACCCCCTCGAGGACGTCCACGAATATCTGGAGAATCTCCGCTTCTGTGAGACGTTCCCTGAGACGCCTGTTCATCATGTCGATGATACCCCCGCCTACAGTGTGCTGAAATGAGATCTCTGGGGGGAGAACAAGATACTAGGTACCTGGACAGAACTCCATGAGAATGAAAACCTCGTACTGGCCATTGGACATTCTGTGCCATGCGGCGTCGATGAGGTGGACGATGTTGGGATGTCCTTTCAAAATCCTCTGATATAAAGGTGTGAAGCAGTAGCACACGGTTTGAAATCATGTTGCGCACCATAATATCGACTTCCCTCTTAACCTCGGTGAGCAACGCTTCGTTTGGTACGGCAATGCGTTTAAGAACGTGATGGGTCGTGTTATATACGGGTGTCGCGGTCCTCACAAGATAGACATGAGAGAAGCCACCTAAATGAAAGCGGTCAGACATGGAAATGACAAGGTGAGACCAGCGAGGACCTTGGCTGAGATACCTCTCCACCTGGACAGCGTACTTGTTCACGGATATTGTCTGCCCTGGAAGCAAAGTGCCTTTGTTTTCGACGGGGTATGCCTGCTGCTGCATGGTGGTCAAGATTAGGAACAAACAAGAACGACGGACAGAGCCGGAGCCTGAGGATTGCCTCGACTGTCACCGAAGCATTTAGTACTAGCAGGTCGTCGAGGCAATCAGCAGATAGGTCACGTGAGCCGTAACCGCGCATCATGTGACCATCCCGGGTACCGATCCGACTACGGACCGACTCGACTACTTGCCAGTGGTGAGATAGCGCGAGGCACGATTTATTATCTCTTCAAGTTACACACTTCACGCTCAGATTTAGCCCCGGCTGGCAAATATTTACACACGTATATATTGAACGTCCTCATGTCAGACGTTTCCTGGCACTCTTCTACCATGCCGTCCGACGCAGTCCCCTTCTCTCGTCCTCCAACCCCACCTCCTCATCCTCTAAAGATCGGATGGTATGGCTTAGGTGCCATGGGATACTTCATGGCGCGTAACATCGCCACATCTCGTCAATCGCAATCGAATGGTACTCCCGTCCTCTTGTACAACCGCACCTTGTCCAAGGCACAGAAACTTGTCGACCAGATCGGCACGTCGGTTGCCCAAGTCGCTTCAAGCCCAGCTCAACTGGCTACCGAGTGCGATATTATATTTACCAATCTCGCCAACGATGCTGCTGTGCAGCACGTATACAACGAGTTTGCGAAGGCACTTTCGGTATGTCCTATCTCTTTGCTTCACAACATTGATGAGTGGGCGGTGTCTCAAGATCTTGGTCCCCACTAGGAAAATCCACCTTCCAAAGCAAAGATTTTCGTCGATACCAGTACAGTCAGTCTATCTTATATCTCCTACCTTAACCACCTGACCCTCGAAGATTTACCCTTCCCTTGCCGGCAAGTATTCCCCTACACACTCTCCACTTGGACAGACGATAACGAATATTTCCAGCGGACATTGACAGGCTCGTCTCTTGCTTCGCACACTGTAGATTCGTAGCATCTCCGGTCTTCGGGCCTCCCATGGGAGCAGATGCTGGGAGCCTCGTGATCGCAATGAGCGGTGACTACCGGTCTAAAAAACAGGTGGCATATCTCACGGTTCCTGGCGTGGGCAGAAAGGTCATCGATCTCGGTGGTAATATCGAGAAAGGTCACGGTGCAGCGTCGTGGCAAACTCTTGTACTCACCTCTCCATGCTTGTTCTCTAGCTCCCACTCTCAAACTGATCGGAAATGGCCTGATCATGGGCGCCAATGAACTCCTCGCTGAGACACTTACTCTTGGTGATAAATCAGGAATTGGAGCCAACACCGTGTATGGCCTTGTCAAGGGTACGTCCGTTGAGGGCTCGGCTGAGATAACTGACTTATCGACGTAGATATAATGCCTGCTCCTGGGTAGGCACTGAATTCCCTTGATGCTTGATTGCCTCAGTTAAGGCAAGGGACTAGCTTGATCGCCTATGGTGATCGTATGGTGAACGATCGTTTCGATGGATCCAACGGTTTTGCCATTGACGGGGGAATCAAAGATTCAGTGTCAGTGGTGATACTCCACTGTACTTCCTCAGGCATGCTGATGTGTTTAATTAGACACATTCGTCGCCTCACCGCTGAACTCAATTGCCCGATGCCAGCCGTGGACATAGCTCACCAACGCATGATCACTGCAAGGTCTATCCATCAAGCGCAGAAAGTGGCGGGTACCCATAAGTGGGACGTCATTGATTGGAGTGCTATGGTCGCAGGCAGTCGAGTGGCTGCAGGCATGGATCCATTTGACAGCAACAGAGTGCGTTTGAATTTTGCAGGAATACTTTATGGAGGTTGACTATTTCATGCCTGGACTAGAGTTCCCGCGTCACCCCGGATGACTGAGTTTCAGGCCTTACCATCACTCACATGGAGCACAGGTCCATCGCTTTGACGGACGATAGAACGGTAGCCAGTGCAATGTATGTAGTTACTATCTCTTGGCGGATGACGAAATTGTAAATTGCGCGGCGCCCGATCAGCGCTGCCACATTGACAAGTAACTTAGACTCATTAGACTCATTTGAACTGGTTTCCGCAGTCTTCAGCTCGATGCCTCATGGCATGCATATACAGCATGATTAATCTCTCCGCAGTGACACAGGTTCAGTTAAATGAAGCACAGGAATGTACTACTGATAACGACTGATTCTGATGCCGAACATTATTATTCGGGCTGATCACGGTGCGAACATTGGGGTTGCCTAAAGCAGATGACGAGCTAGGGTTAGGGTTAGGTCCGAAAGGATGCGAAAAAAAAAGTATGGCCTGCCCAGCCAGAGTGGCCGTGGCAGGACTGGGAAATATTCAGACAGTGCATGAGCCGAAGCCCATACAAGCCGTAATTACCCTCTGTGTGGACAGGGTCGCCGTGCTATGGAAGGTCCCCACTGCCCGCACACCCAGTTATTTGAAGGGGCATGCGCCATCAAGGTAAGTATGAGGTGCTTACTTGTCTGCCCTCCGCTTATATACACTCGTCGACCGCGCACGGACCAGGTGCTTTACCTCCAATTTTAGATCCCTTATATTTCCTTTTTTGCCAAGTCTAATATGTAGCCTGCCACGATTGGAAAAACACGTCCATGGATCAAAGCGCTCTTCTGTACTTGATAAATGCCACTAGGTTATCTCGCACTTCCTCTCCTCTCAGCTTCAACTCCCATTCTTTTCGGCGATCAATGGTCTTGACCGCGCTTTTCACACCATCGACACTCTCCACGAGGCGGTCGAGAAACCCACCCTTCCTAAAGTTGATATCGTACGCGAGTCTCTCGTCAGAATAGATATCAATCAATGCGGAGACTGCCTGGAGGAGCGATTCAGTGCTTTTAGTGGTTGATGTGCTTGCAGTCGGTAGAACGGACAATAAATAGCTGGATATCACCTACGAACCGCGTGATTCAGACAGTTCGGCGTTGACATGAGCAGAGCAACATACTCGATTTGCCTCTATGGAATCGGGGTATTGTGCCAGGCATTCCAGTGTGCCAATACATTTCACTTGCAGCCGGGCCTCCGTGCTCGAGTCGCAGACGCTCATCAAGATTTGAACTTGCTGATCAACCGGCATCTGTTCAGGGTTGAGAACAGCAAGGTTGACAGAATCGCATCACTCACTATTTTGCCTTTCCAGATATTCCCGATGCCCCAAAGCACCCCAACGGCGATTTCCCAGATTTCACGCTTGCGTTCCTGCCCCGTAGCAACTTCAAGCCCAACTTTAGACAATGCTACCCATATCTCGGACCAAACATCACGCCCAGCACCTTCATCCGCAGAAAGTTCTGCACTCGGGGAGGCAGAGAGCGAAAGGAATAGATTGTTCAGGCATTCGAAAGCGCTCACATGGATGGCACTGAGAGCTGAGGTTGTTGGAGGATGAATCGATGGACTGGAGATTGGCGAGAAGGAGAGAAATGTTGGCTGTACCAACGCTAGAAGGGGTCGGACCAGCCCAGGAAGGGGAGCTGTAGATGATTGTTTCGTTTCCTTGATTGGGTGTATGTTTTCGTCCAGGGGCATGCCCTCCGACATGTCATCACCCATCTCCATGTCCTCGTCTAACAAAGTTATTCAGTCGCCGAATGGGAATCGTGATGCCCGAACCTTGCAAGTCCTCGTTATTTGCATCGGTCGGAATCTCCGAGACTGGATCCGGCAGAGTTGCATATGCTCCCGTCAAGATTTCAAGAGCGAGTTGGACTGTCCTGAGTTTGTTTTCTAACCGTTCAAGGTCAAGTTCAGTGGGTGACTTGTGATCCGATTTTGGTGTATTTGTTAAGGATAATTTTTCAATGGCAGGGGGTTCGTTTGTCTTCGAGGAATTTTCAGGCGCAGTCCAGTGCGTAACAGTGCAACTCACCTGTCTTGTTATGAGCTCTTGCACTTGTTGTGCCATCTCATCCAAGGAAACCGAAGCGATGACAGGAAGTAGGACAGGGAGTACGAGATCATTGGTAACGTCGATCGTGGAGGTAACGCTGGGGGGTGGTAGTGGTGACACATTGCTCATGATACCTGGCTCCCAGGTTGATTCGTGAAACCCCATATCTGAACATGAAGAGACGCACCACAGCACAAGACTTTGAGTGTCTCAAAGCGATCTCCGGAAAGATCTTTTGATTTTCCTTTAGGATCATGTTCGCCGGACCGCAGAATGTCCAACAGACATGAACTGTAAGCAGCATCCGAACGAACTTCGTCTATCGCTGCCTGATTGTCGTCTGTGAGGACATATAGACTTTGTGCTGCATGAGACCAGTTGATCAAGCATGAAGGGAAGCGACAGTGAGAGAGGTATTACCTGCAGAAACAACAGTAGATATGGGCAATTTATCGCGCGAGGATAGAAAGGACATCATGAACGGAATGAGATTGATCTGGTTGATGGCATTGAGAGCCTTGTTCGAAGTCTCCCTGGTCGTCCTGAGACGTGATATACGCCGCGAACGAAAAGGCACTCACGACAAACACCACAAGATGGTGATCACATTGTCAGCAAATTCGTACACCACCCTTTTCGCGTTTTCCGGAGCGTTTTTTGGAGACTCGAGGAATTGACCCAAGACTGCGGATACCTTGGGCACAAATGTCCTCAGCGGGGCAAGAATGTTTTTATTGTACATCTCTGCGCAAATGTCATAGCCCCCGTCGATGCAAAGATTCCTGTGGCACGCAAGGTCAACGATCGCCGAGAGCGACACTATCTGACGAACCGTAGAGCACCCGCGGCCTCGATCCACACCTCTTCTTCGCTATCCGAAAGCCGCGTGATCAACGCTCCCACCACGTTTTTGCCTTGGAACAACCTCCGGGTGGATGGATCATTTTGTATGAGGTTAGACACCGCGACGCACGCCCACTTGCGTTCGGACGCATCAGGGCTTTCCATCTGGCGCGCGTTACAGAACTAGCGGAGCAATACATGGAACGAGCACCTACTTTTTGAATGATCGGCAGAACAGCTTCTGTTTTCGCCGAAGCAGACTCGGCAGACGCGAGACCTTGGGGTAAATGCGAGTCAGGGACCCTCATCGGGTTGTGCCTACGCATCGCTCGTTTTTTCTGAGATTTCCCCATGACGGTAGACCATGAAGATAGGGACTCGGTCACTACTACAGCTAGTATCTCACGTGACCTTTAGGCGCGCCATTGCACGAGCCGCGATATCCGCAAGAATTACTGATATTTTATCGTATGATACTTGTACATGTGCATGAGCATGCAAGTCCTTAAGATTCCGGCGGCCTAAGGGTGATATCGAGGGAGTATGCCATCCCTGGCGGCAGGCTCCGGTATGGATGATGCAAAAGACATAGTTGAAGGTATTGGAGATATCGATGATGATGATGATGCCGCGCGGGCAGAAGTGGAGGCTAGATCTACCGAAGAGGGATCCTCAGGGACATGGGGTGAAGCCTGCTCCCAATACTGGAATAATTCATCTTCACCTTCCAAGGAAGGTGCAGAGGGCTCTAAACCAGGGTCATCAATGGGCGGTGCACTCGGTAGACCTCCGAGCGGTGGTCCTGACGACACAGGAATGTGAAGAGAGGCCAAGATGTCATCCTCCTCCTCATAACGGAAGGAGTGGTCATGCATGTAAACAAAAGGTAAGGGTATGTCGGCCTTGGAAGGTGGCGGTGGAAAGGGAGGCGGCAGGTCAAAGTCATAGGAGGATGTGGGTACTTTACTCAAATCGATACCCAAGTCCTCCAAGCTGTCTTCTACCTCGTGCCACTCAGGTGCAGAGACCGATTGTACCACACTAGTGCTTGTGGCATCGTCAATGATCGGAGAGCTTGCCAGTGCTTGGATGTGAGCAAGCTGTGATTTGTCATCGGTGGCAACGTGCCCGTCATGGGGAGGAGTGTAGGGGAGTGGCTCGTCGTCTGTGGATGGCTGACGGAGTGAATATGAACCGGCAGATGAAGGTGACAAATTCTGCCTGGACACGGGGGAGCTAAAGGGCGGATGGATAAATCTGGGATCAAGAGACGCTCCATAGGCGGGTGGCGATGGCGAACGAGGGGGATCGGGCAGGCCAGCGGGTGGATCGGTCACGCTACCATTTACACTCAAGGCGGCATCTGGTGGAGAAGGATCTAGTTCCTCGGGCGCGATCGAAGCACGACGAGATGGGGCGGACGATGCAGGAAATGGAGGTGAGTCAACGGGAGTCGGAGATAATGGTCGATGAGCGGGAGAAGAGGCGGTTCTTTTTTTCCGCCGGCGGGCTGATACGCGAATGGTGGACTTCCAACGCGCAGTCGCCTTTGCCCACATTCGTATCTTTCCCCGGGCATCGTTTTCGCGCCCATCTGCTTGGGAATCGGCATGTGAACTTGGCCGGTGCGCGAGCTTGCGCTCTATATCCCTTGCTTTTTTCTTGCGTCGCCTCCAGATGACACAACATATCATGAAGATACATATTGAACCGGCCAGGATGATGGCTAGAGCAAGGATGATGGAGGGTTCGGTGGTTGTGCTCGATGAGGACCCGCTGTCCCAGCCCGCAGGGAGTACGGATGTGTCAAACTCGTTCGTGGAGGGAGCTGCTTGGGATGGGGTTGACTGTGGTTGCGCGGAAGTGCCCGCAGAGGAGCCGGCTGCACACTGTGGAAGGACATGAAACTGCAGGGACGATTAAGACGGCGTGATCCGACTCACTGTCGAACCAAACAACGTCCACGAGCTAGTTTTTCGCCAAAGGCTGTCTGAGCCCTGTACGAATTTGTCTGCGACGCCAGTGCAATGGGAGGAATGTATGGTGGTGGTAGTGGTGGTGGTGGGGGTTGGGTTGTGATCGCGTTTGATGAAGGGACAGAGGAAGTCGGGCAGCTGGGTGGGGAGTGCGGCGGCGGATTGGGAGGCGGCGATGAGAGCGAGGGCGGAGAGAAGAGCGGGAGATGGTGAACGGGGATGATAGAGGTTGTCAAGGACATGATTTGGCTTGGCCATGGGGAGGGCGTTAGAAGACGTGCCAAGAGAGTCTTGAGGAGACGCGTGGCTTAATGTCGGATCGAGTGGCAGCTGTCTTGTCGTGACTGTCCCGACCCCTGTCAGTGCGTCCCTTCGCACAGCAGCGACCCTCGTCGTCGTCGTCGTCCTCAAATGAGAGCAGGGTGCACAGGGAAAAACACACTCAACCCGTGGGCGTCCTCACCTGGTACCCAACAGCTTAAGTAATATAATATCCGCCAAAAATATCCTCTCTTCGTTTCAGCTAGTCTCCCAGCTGCATCAGTTTACACCGTCGTCGGTCCTCGTTTCGTCTCCGAACCCTCTCCTGCACCTCCTTCTCCCTCTCTCGGGTCCGCCACTGCACCACCCCATCCTCGCACCCCGCCTCGTACACCAGCTTGTACGTCCCTACATTTATCCGGATCTTCATCCCACTCCATCTTATTGCCGCTTCCTCCGTTGACAGCGTCCTATTTTTATCCCTCGTCAGATCATCCATCGTGCCTAACCAGCCATGCCCACCTTCGTAAAAATACCGCACTCCGACCCTCCTTACTTTCCGGCACCCACTCCGTTGGCTGTCGCAGCACGTACGACTCCAGGTATTCGCGCCATCGTCCGATCGCAGATCGGTCCAATTCAGCGCTCGGGTCCTGGCCCTCCAGCAACTGCATCATCAGCTTCTTCATTTGCGGGTCCTGTCCATATCGTCACTTAACGTATATCTTCTAAATAGACAGGCCCCCTTACCCATTCGATGCGGTATAAATGCTCGTCAGCTCCCACGTGTCGTTCAGCCTCTCGACGGTACCGGATCATATCTTGTATCGTCATCTTTTCAACTCTGCGCGCCTCTCGAAGCATCGCCCACAGCTCTTGTGACTTGTTATCTGATAGCACGCTTTGCGCCTGTCATCGCCACAACTCGCTTAGCACCAACAGTCCCGGAGCGCAATAAATCATCCCACACCTGCTTTATAAATGCCGCAATCAACTTGTCCAGGGTGAAGAACTGGTAGGCCTGTGTGACAGTTTCAGTGTGCATCATGACGCCAGTTTTCGTGTCACCTACCTGGTTGCCAAAGAACCATCGCATATGTTCCTCAAACATGCCGACTTCGAGCTCTCCGTCAAACAGCTTCTCGCATGCGTCCATAAAGTACATGTAAACCAGATCCGGTATGTTGTCTGGTCGCTGCTCCCCTAATGCGTCCATAACCTGTCGTAGGACAGCACCGGGGCCATTCGGATCATCCAATCCAAGCTCAACGGCGATTGGGTTGCTATCCATGGGATTGAGGTTCTCTGCAACATGTTTCGCACCATCATCCTTGCAGGTGACCAGCCGGGAATAGATCGACTGCCCTAGGAGTGAGTAAATCGAGACAACCTGGCAACGGACCAGTTACCTGCAATAAACACAACAACGTATAAATAGTCGTGTTGGCAAAAAAAGGTCTGCGTTTCGGTATGCCATTGAAATTAGTACAAGTCCGGGTAGTCCGAATCCACACATCGCCAGAGCTGCATTCGGGGTTACTCGTGCCATGTGAGCAGGCTGAATTGGGAGACAGGGGAGTGTTCTCGTTTCCGGGAGGGGAGGATCTAAACAATGGTTTTCGAACCTCCTCGGTTGCAGACAAAGGACCAATCCCTGCGCCACTCCCGCTGCGTGAGCTGTTCAAAGTGTCATGTTCCAGGTCATCGTCCTGTACACCTGAGGAGGGACCGCAAGCAGCATCAAATTCATGTGTTGGAAACATGTAGAGTAATGGCACGAATTGGCGAAGGAAACCCTCAATGGCACGTCGCTCCGGTGGGCTGTATTGCACCTGAGAATGATCCAAGAAGGAGTAGACCAGACGGAGCGAATCGTGCAGTACAGACGTCTGGAGAAACTCGAACTCAAGTTGATGCCCCACGGAACCCGCCGCAAAGGACGGTCGGCTTCGTTGGACAAACTTGTGCTCTTGGGCGTCCTTGGTACCCTCGATCTGCTGCACAAAATGCTTGGCTGTGATGTGTTTTTTATCGTTCTGCTTGAATTGATTCCCTTGATGGTCGAGTGATTTGTAAAAGTTTTTCGCGTCCACCTCACGCCAGGTTTTGTTCCATTCCCGTTGTATCCGACGCCATTCTTCATCCTTGGCTTTAAGTCGCGCGAGCACAACTGGCACCGCCACGCTAGGACAGTCCTGTAGGGCTTGGATAACTTCCGTACTGGCATCACGTCCATAGACCTTCTTCAGCGTGCGATGGTAGATGCTTCTGCTAGTCCCGCCAAAGTCGGACTTGAGCCGGAAATTTGAGCGCTCCTCGTTCGTCATCTCTTCGATACGCGTATTGAGGGGCTCGAAAAGCGCAATGGTGCGAGCAAGTGCCTCAAGCTGGACGTGATACTCGTGACGTTCTTCCTCACTCTTATGCAGCGCTTCCTCATAAGAGTTCTTCTTGTGGGAGATGAAGCCAGCCTCCTCCGATGCCCACGTTGGATGGGACACCCATATATCATTCAAGACGGAACGACAGAGCTCGTCGCGGCTAGAACAGGCTAGATTGACCTCCTACAAGCGAGATCAGGAAATTGGTTCACGAGCTTGATCGGAAATGACTTACGCTCTCAGGTAGTTTACGATAACTCGGGCCCTCACCTTCGTCTGCTGGAAGCGCAGGTAGTGGTTCCGGAGGACCTGTACGAAGGGAGCCGGGGGGGCCATGTTCGGGGCTGGGGTGAAGCTCGTCGATGTGGAGTACCTCTTTGAACTGCGCGAGCAAGTCACCGTCGCCTAAGAAAACCTGAGACAAGTCGACGAGGGTCTTGGCATCGATGATATCTTTTGAGTAGAGGGTGAGGAGTTTAAGGAATTCTTCATAAGTATCTCTGCTCTCTAAAGTTCGCTTTGCGCGCTCGAAGAATAAGAGCTCATCAGGGGGTGTCTGCAAGGAGGGATGGGGTACGCTCATGACAGGGGGCATCATGCCCATGTGTGGAAGTGGTGGTGGTGGCATGACATGGGATTGATGGAGTGAAGTGGGGTGGGGTGGCGAGGTGGGAGGTAATGCATAGGAGGTATAGTGGGGTGAATCTGGCTCTCCGGGCTTGTGGGCGTGCTTTGGTTTCTTAGCCTGGGAGGCAGATCAGTGACGCACTGATATGGAGGACGAGGACACGAACTCGACTGACTATTGAGCGAGAAGAAGGGACAGGGGTGGTATCTTTCTCGGTAGCTTTGCGCTTCTTTTTTGGTGGTGCAACGAGGGATTTCTTTGCGACCTTGTCCTTGTCGATGTCGGGCCACTGTGGTGGGACGCCAGGACCAAGGGTGGGCTGGGAGAGGATGTTGGCAGCACCGCTCGGGGCAGCAAAGTCCCTAAACTCGGCCATGAGGTCTGGTGCGTCCTTGAATAGAAGCTGGACCTGTGCGTATACCTGGGACTGAAGGGGGGGTGTGAAGCGGAGGGGACGGAATGGGGGAATATGCTTACGTCGTGCATACCACGCTGTTCCTTTTGGAATGCGTGGAGGATCTCAAGGAACTGTCTGTAGGTTTCCGGGTCGTCGGTGTAGCGATCCTTTATCTTGCTGAGGTACTGGATCGCGCGGTTGAACTCGGCGGGGGACTTGCTGTCGAGAGCATTCCTTGCGCCGAGGCCACCAAGGAAGGAGGCAGCAGCGGTGGCAGAAGGGGGAGGGAGAGCAAGGGAGAAGTTGTCGAGGGGTTGATAGGGGGTGATGGCGCGTGAGGGGATGTGGGAGGGTTTCTGGGCGAGGGTGGACTGGGTGGTCGTGCCGGAGGGAGTGGTGACGCGGATCGCATCTGGATCACGTGGGTCGGTGGAGATGTCGATCCTGAAGCCGGGGGGGAGGAAGGTGTTGAAGCCCTGGATGAGGGAGGGGTTGCCGTGGAAGAGCATGGATACGCGTTCGATGACGCCGGGCGTGTCGATGCTGTGTGAGGATGAGGCTAGCAGGGAGACGGACGTGGAGGGGACATACACTTCGCTCTTGAAGTCTTTCATGATGTCGAGAAAGTGGTTGTACACGTCTGGCTTGTCCTCGAACTGGACCTTGACGGCGTCGAGATAGCCGAGGGCATCCCTGACGTTGAGGGGACGCGCTGCGAACTCTGGCTGGGGGATGGGCATGGTGGGGTGAGCGGGACGAGCGTGAGAAACGGGGAAAAGAGGAGAAAAAAAAAGGGAGGAAAAATGCGGACTCTCTCTGAACGCGATGGCACCTCGAGGAAACGACGGACTCGACTTTACACCCATCCTCACTCACTATCTTTTTTTATTCACCACCGTACTCTCCATAGTATGTGTAAGAGACTCTCTCTGCCCCCCCTACTAACATTTGACAGCTCGCTTGGTTCATCGCCTTCATATCACAAGCTATCGCGACCGCACAGAGTAGTGTTCCCTTCTTCTCCCTCGTACACCACTCACCCCGTCCTCAGGCAGGAATGTCACCCTACCTTGGTTCGCAATCTTCCTCCAGCTCTTCCTCATCCTCGGCGTCGTACACACCCTCGCGACCGACTCCATCGCGATGCATCGCTTCCAGATATCTACCTTTGGCGCAGTCGCAATCGTACTCGCCGCAATCAGCGTAAACGACAGCATCTACAGTGGTCGTGCCGCTTTCGACGCAATGGCCGCTGGCTGGCTCATTCTCGCAATCGTCGACATCCTTTGGGTCCTCTACTTCACTTCAGAGGAAGACTCCCTCACCCTCCACCTTTTCAACTCTCTCGGAACAGGTGGTCTTACCCCTCCCTCAAGAAGAAGGAGAACCCGCGGTCCTTCCGTCATGGCCTCAAATGGTTACGCCGCCAACTTCTCCGCTGGCGCCGGTATTGGCTCCCAGGATATCCCATACGACCCTGCTACCAAAACATCCGGCTCTATTGGCGCCGCAGCCGTACGCAGCCAGAACAGTTTCGTTGGCGGTGGCAGCATCGACGGCGTTCCTCCGCGCGCTCTTGGCATACCACCCCCTACCAGTATCCATGGCACTCCACTCGCTGCTCCTGGTCAGCTCACCAGTCCAGACCAAAACGCCGCAACCTCTCCCCTCATGGGCTCAGGCGTCGCCGGCGTCGGTGCGGGCACTGCACCCACCGCTTCTACTGCCTCCCAAGATCCCGCTCAGGTTCAGGAATCTTTCACATACAAAGCAAAAGCGCTCTACGCATGTCCGTGATCTTTCTCTGCTCTCCACCGTGATTTTTACACGTATCCATAGACACCGCGTCCCCTGACGACCCGAGTGAAATTTCCTTCGTCAAAGGAGAGATTCTCGACATCATCGACAAGCAAGGCAAGTGGTGGCAGGCAAGGAAGACTGA
>JBBPOC010000323.1:0-19837 GCA_038091235.1 Tylopilus rubrobrunneus | reverse complement strand
ACAAATGCTATGCTCGTACGGATCCTACGCCTGACAAGGATTTTAATATACTTTTTGTCGCCGCCCTGATGACGAGTTCTTTAAAAATATGGCAGCAAGATCACTGGCTGGCCAACAATCTTCGTACTGGCCCAATATGGGATATTTCAGCTGAGCCTAGAGCAGATCAAAGATCGAAATGTATACAGCCTCATCGGCGAAAGCGATAAGTAGGATGACGAACCCCAACATTGACTGCGACCAGGGCCTCGTGTGATTGTTCGTTGTATGATTTTGTAATGTCGCAAAATTTCCTGCACAGAGCTTGGACTTCTTTCTGGGAAAGCTTTTAGCGTCCGTTCTGAAGACCACGGCCTAAATACCTGGACGGTTCGGTACATTGAGTGTTCCCATCCCAGTACACTCTTCAAAGAATAGCCACCAGCCCCTGGCTTTGATAGCTGCCCCGCTGGACGCGGAATCAACTGTTGCTCTCCCAGACTTTGAGCCTCCTGTGGCTCACACCGAAGTCCAAATTTCTCATTAGATTCCCATCCGCTCTGAAAATACAGCCGGACGCCGAAGATTAAGAAAAGCGGAACGGAACAAGATTGAAGAAGATACCGCGAGTGCTCCGTTTGTGTGATTGCTCTCTGTCGCCTGAAATGTCTGATGCACGGTTAACTGCGCCGCACCTGGATAACACTCTCTAGTAAACTGGAGCCGATTTGTTATTGGGGGAAGGGAGGAAATGTTATGATGACGAGTACAGTTTGCAGCCATCACTGGCAGTGGAAGGTTACAAACCGACTAGGGTTAATGAAGGATCGGTGATTTGATTTTGGTGTTCCGGCCGGGGACATTCGGCGTCAGACAGGATAACCGTGCTATCATGTCATACTAGTAGCGCCTAAGTGACTGAGCTTCTGACCGCAGATGTCATTGGATGGTATTGCGAGCAGCAGTGATTCACGATTAATTGTTGTCACATTGCTACTCAGTACTTAGATTAGAGCTCGATTCGGCCACGAAGACGGTAACCCAACAACTTGGGCAACCAGCAACCGATGAGCGCAATAAAGGAATTGAAAGCGGGACAAGAAGGGAGCAGCCAAACGCAATAAGATATCGAGGACCGTAAGCGAGTGGGATAAATTCAGGTGGACCGAAGTTCGAGGACGACAATGCGGTGTCATAATGAAGATGCGCATCAAATCGTCAGTCCTGTGTCGAGGAAACAGTCAGAGGCAGTACTTCAGAATCACTGAAAACCCTCACACACCCTACAGAGAGATAGGATGACCTGCAGGTTCCCTCCCAATACACTATCCTTGTAGTGGCAGCTCGCTACATGGCTGATAACTTGCGTCGCCTCGATGACGATGGGTGTGAGTGAATCCCGGTGAAAAAGGCGCACGTCAAGAAGGGGATATTTCAGGTAGGGATCGTGCTTTTTTTGGTCTGGCGACAGAGTGCGGAATGGCCGAACAACAAGGAAGTAGCTTTTCACGAGATCTCCATTGGGTCCTGGACGTGAATGAAAGAAAATTTGTTCGATTTGACCGGCCGCGCTCTCCTCGGATGGCCCACGATAGAGGATCACAGAGTCACTTTGAGCTTTCTGGCTGGTGGCGTACGTTGCCCCTCTAATCTTGACTTTCCCGAGCATTTGCGCCTCCCTGGAAACAGAACACGACGAGTCGAGCCTCAATAATGCAAGCAGATCTTGATAAATGGTGTCACTGAGTACCCCTGCCTCCTGTGGGCCGTCGGCTGTGACGTCGACAATGGCAGGAACTTCCACAACATTGAGATCGTTGAAAAGGGGGCCTTGCGAAGGTGGAGATATGTACTGTTGGTAGAGCCGACGGACATTGCCAGTTACGTTTTGCTGCTGCATTAGAGCACGGAGGTTTGCGCCACGGCAAAATGATTTGAAAAACGACAGCTCCATCTCGCCTGCGCGTAATGAGGAGCCATCCGTGCAGGTAAAAAGATAATCAACCCACCTTCTTTATCATTGGTGTTTGTGCGACTCAGCATGCCATTGTATCTCTCGAACGGAAAGGCCCACCAACCATGGACAGGTCCGAAAAGCTGTAAACATTCAATTAAATGGAGGGAGAGGTGGTGATTCACTGTCAACACGCGTGGGGAGAACAGCTCGACAAGGGAGCGCAGGTACTGCTGCAAGTTGTCGTTGACGATTTGAATATGTCGATCAGAGGTTGAGCGCATTGTGGCCCAACGAACGGCCGTCACCAGCGCAAGGAAGTTGTTGAGGTGAGCTTTGTTTTCTTCGCTAGCCAGAGTGGTTCCCCAAGTCCGAATGAGCGTAATAACCAAATTGACTTCACACGCTGTACGCCACTGATCGGCCTTGACGTGACCTTGATTTGGGCTGCCAAGTCTCCGAGGCGCGCGAGCCATCCAAGAAGGTAGGGTAGTCTTCTCCATATCTGACCAGACTTCTTCTAAAACTTCCTTGTAAAGGATAGCTGCCAACTGTGGCTCAGGATTCGAAAGGTCATACACGGGCTCTGGCCACGGTGAAGGCATTTCAAGCGAATCAAGTGGATGATCTTGTTGCTATATATAGATATGTACACGTTAGAGCAGACATCGGCACACAGTGCCACTCACCCAGCCGACTAGTCTGTTGATAAGGTTCTTCTTGACGACATCACCTTCGGGCTCCAATCCGTTCTGACGGGCGATGGCGACGAGATAACCAAGCCTGATGCTTCGCAAGCCGGTAGCAGATTTCATTCTGATAGCCTTTGACGCCTTATGTAGCTCTGTCGCCTGGACGTCGGGGGGATGAGCTGTCATGGACTTCGGTTTCTTGACAACGGTGGACGTCATTTTCCAAATATCCACCAAGTGACGCCTAAGATCACCTAGGAAGAGGTTGTGCATAGCGTCCAGGACCGCGTATTTCGTGACATCCCAGTATGGTAGACGTAGTAGTTCGGAC
This sequence comes from Tylopilus rubrobrunneus, assembly GCA_038091235.1. Classification (NCBI taxonomy): domain Eukaryota; kingdom Fungi; phylum Basidiomycota; class Agaricomycetes; order Boletales; family Boletaceae; genus Tylopilus; species Tylopilus rubrobrunneus. The sequence goes on along the minus strand of JBBPOC010000323.1, from coordinate 16,881 downwards.
CATCGAATGGAATGCTGCTTCCAAATACCGTCCCGTTCCTTTTCATTCAGCGCATCTCTCCATTTCGAGGCTATTCTGAAATGTTCCTCCCAAGTGTATCTGGGCCACGAGTCGATGTCAAAATTTGATATATCGTGATCCTGAAGCCGGCAGAAGGAACAGAAGGAATGACCAGAATGACCCATAAATCCAGCGACTTTGCGTAGAGCTGGGACATCACAGACGAGCGGTATCATGACAGCACGGACAAGGCGACCTGATTGGTAGGCGGCGGTTCTGGAGAAGTAATAGCCAGTGTGCCAGAACTGAAGCAGTTCATCTACCAACGGGCGCAAAAAATGGTTCATTTGGGAAGTAGATGGTTCCGATGGGCCAGGGATAATGCCAACAAGATATACATTCTCCACACGGTACCGGAGGTGGATGGGTAGATTCATACAGATCATATAGATGGCACCGATGGAAACGGCCTTCGCTTGCCGTTTGCGGCCATGGGGATTGAACCAGTCGACGAATAAACTGAAACCGAGGCGTAATTCGTTGTTGGGACTGTGAAAAAAGGGCCGGTCGTCGGGTCCCTTGAACATGCGGAACGCGGCGCCATCCCAGATGTCACGCATCTGCTGAGAGGTAGAGCGCGCTTCCAGAGAGATGAGATGACTCTCGAGATCTGGGCGAGATAAAAGTCGGCCAACCCATGAAGCCATTGATTGATAGGTATACCGCTTGAATGGTTTCAACCTTCCTGTTCGACTGTTTTGAGGGTGACATAGACGAGTTCCACAGGGTTGGCTACCAGGCGTTTCGCGGAAAGTGCAGGTAACGGGATACTCGCCATCCTGCTGATGCGACGTGGAGGGATCGTAGGTGCATAGACACTTCGGGCAACATGCGAAGTGGACCATATGGGGGTCGAGGTCGAGTTCAGCAGTTATACCGCGAATATCACGAGGCCAGTTTGCGGGGTCCATCAGTTTTTTTGTGGTATGGGCCAAGGCGCCCACAGAGGACCCCGTAGCATCCAGTAACCAAGTGCATGTAACGGCGACCAGATCCTGAAGGGCATTCAACAGAAAATTGGCGCCGTCTTGCGAAGTACCCAGCAGCAAATGCATCACTGCGACAATGATGAGGGTATTGACAAATGGGAGAGCGAATTGTCCCAGTCGAGAAGAAAAGCGATCATCTACCCAATTCATTTGAGAACCTCAGTAACGATTCCGGCACAGCCAACGTACCTGTCCGAAAAGCAAATGGTTTGTTTTGGCTAGTGGACGTTCGACTGCTCAGCTCCAACTTCTTCTGAAGCCATTGTTCTTCAACGATTCCATCGAGGTAGGCCAGCTCCTTTTGCAAGAGAGAAACTAGAGACTTCCTGCTAGATTTGAGATTCCCATCCCCGTAGACATCCAAAGCGTCTACTTCCAGGATCAACTTTTCAAGCCAATCTTGGTATGCTAGAAACTCCATATTCGATGACCTTTGCCGACTGGTGTATGTTAAACGAGGGGCTGGGTCCATGGGTGACTTCGGGTCCCGATGAAATGTCAGATTCGGGTACTGAAATGATGCCTTCCTGCGAGATAGTTGCTGCGTAAGCGTTCCAAGTCGCGCATTCGACTGCGCTATGAGTTCAGGGAATTTTGAATCGACGGTACCCTCCTCTGCGCTTGGCATCGGATTAGAGGGACCTTTGCCTAATGCAGTCTGACCAACGGGATCTGGTGAGACCGTACAAGACATACCATCTGCATTGTCCCCGACTGTTGAATTCTCTGGAGGCTCTGGAGGCTCTGTGCAAGCAGGTTTTCCAGTGACTAAGGCTATATGACTTAGCGGCTACCACAATCTGAAGAACGGACTTACCTTGGCGATCATTGTAAGGAGTTGACACCGTCGCGTCGGTATGCCCAGGATGAAGTAACGTCTGCACCACAATCGCTTCTTCAGCGGATGGTGGCGCTTGACGACCATGCAGTTCCTGTTGCTTGTCCACTCTTTCGTGGGTCTTGAAGGTTGTCAACGAGACGAAATGTCCTGCGATTCTTTCACCTGTCTCGGGATCGAGCTCGGTCATACCAGAACATCCTGCAGATTTGCAAAGGCATAGCTTCTGCTTTGGCGCCATGGTAGAGAGATCGTTTGACGTGCCAGTTATCATTCAATGCATCGGGACAAAGGTTGGGTACCACGTGACATATCGGGTACTCGATCTTTAATGCAAAATTGTGTGCAAATCGGGACAGCCTTACTACCGCTCCATTGATCCACGCCTTGGGACAAAACGATTCACAGATCTCTTTCCCCCCCCTCCGTTTCATCAAACTCGCGCCCGCCTTTGAAGCCTTGAATGGAGTTGGTCGACGGTGCCGAGTGGCGTAGGCATTCAAATACCGCGTGGTGGAACGCAAGGATCGCTCAAAAGGCTTATCGGATTGCAGTCACTTTCTGCAGAATGCCGAAGGAACATCCCAAGTCTAATCCTATTCGCCTTCGGTTTCGATATACAGCGCAAACCCCTTATCGTCCATCTATCAGGGAATTCCATGATGTAAGTCTAGTCCATTCGTCATTTAGACAGTTGCCTAAATTGCTTGGAACCAAGCATGTTCCTATTCGTCGGACCTGCTTTGCTTTGAATTCCCCCTTGACGAGGAAGGACATCTTCAAGTTCACGGAACGTCATGTCGACGTAAGTTATATCCTGTGTAACCGTCCTTCATATACGAACGTTCACTGCGTCTTGCGCAGCGGGTTTCAATTATGCGACAAGCTTTCCCTTTATCGACACCCCAGAAGACACTCCCAGTTCCGGAACAACACGAACACGTAGGACTCGATGACTCGCCTTCAGGCTCCATCCAATGCGAGTCCCACCCTTCGACCCTAGCCTCGAGCCAAGAGGACATTGTCCCCGTTGATGATCACCATTCCCAGACCCACGACAATAGCGTGTCGGTTCCACCCATTTCTCTCATTCCTCCTAGCTCTACCCAGAATGAGTCTCGCCCCTCAAGGCAAGTCGCAGGGCGACGTGATACCGACGTTGACGAGCGTCATTCCCAGCTCAGTGACGATACCTTAAGAAGCGTCCTACCCATTTCTCTCATTTCTACTATTCCCGCACACACGCCCCCAACCCAATCAACTCCATCGAATTCCCCACCTCAGAGTTGTGCGACCCTTCTGCCAGATGGCCTTTCGGCCGATACTGCTACGTCCTTGTCTACACCCGGCACCCTTGTCCCGACTCGGACGTCACTAAAAATCAGAGGGGTCGACCATCATTTTGTAATATTTCACTCATCTGGAGACCAGGAACTCGAAGCTCCCACTCCTGAGCTTTTTTCCCGTCCAGGAGACGTGTATTTGCATCAACACAGCACGACCACTCAGTTGTGGGTGAGGGAGACATGCAACTGGGTCCCTGGTGGAGCCGCACACCAACACCCATTTCTTCAAGACCATCGTTTACACTTCGTCTCTCCTGGTCAACCACGGTGGGTTCACAAGAAAACGTTGACTACATACAGAGGCAGAGAGAAAAAGAAAGATTAGACGAGTTGTCGATACGTAGATCACTAGCTTCATGTTATTATTTGTCGCTATAGTTTTCTCTGACTCCATTTTGTCCACAGCGGGCGACGATTGCTTTCAAGTTGTGCTTGAAGTTTATGTAAGCAAATCTAGGCTGCCAGCGTATATTAACTTTGTGTTGGTTCTGTGCACTGATACATGATCGAAAAAGTACGACTAACGTGAAAAAAGTATGGGCTACTACTTGATCAAAAGGAGAAAGCCTAGAAGGGAAACAAGTAGACGGCCAATGACGATGCAAGCAACATTCCAATCACAATGCCGAAAGAAAAGGCTTTGAATTTGCCCATGTCACCCGCAATGCGTGCCAGACGAGGGATCAGAGCCCATGGAATACCTCGGTGGGTCTTCATCATGGCCAAGGTCGGTTGAGTCCATGTATTTGTCTCCTAAACAATGAATCCTACATACCGGAGATGGCAACCAAAGCTTGATTGAGGGCGACTCGTCCACTGGGTCCGAAGAGGCAGTTGCAAGGGAAAAGCTGCCATTAGGAAGTGCATGAACCTAAGACAACAGCTTCAATTCGCCGATGACACTAGACAAAATTGGCCATGGCCAACCCTACCGCTACGGTTTGGACCACAAGAGAACCTAGGGAATGGATCAATCAACAGATGCGCATCACGGTCTGCAAAACGAAAGGAAGGGCATACTGTGACCATGGGCGAGCACAGTAACAATCTGCTGTGTCTCCAGTTCCCAAATGCACACTTTTCCCGTGTCTGACCCACAAATCGCGATGCTCCCGTGTTGGGCGAATTCTACTTGAAAGGGATACAACCTAGCCACTTCCATTTGCAATTTTTTCATGAAGACCGGTCGATCCATGATATGGTATACGTCGATGCCGTCCGAAAGGTTCCACACTAATAGCAACCTTGTTTCGGAGCACCAGGCAGAATTACCTCTAAATTACAGACTCGATGACTATTAATGTTCAGAGCATGCTGAACTTACATTCGTGTGTGCAACTTGACACACCAATTCTCTTCTAGAGGGTGAATCTTCCATGAAGACCTTGATCGTTAATTAATGATTGAGTGAAAGAAAGTACACGAGGCTTACAGCTCCTTGGAATTCAAGAAACCGATGATTATCGTGTTCTCGTCATTGATGAAATGAATCGTCCGGGCAAGCGCACGGAACGGTGGGTTTCTTCTTGGAGGTTGAAAGCCGAATTCGTGAAAGCGAGCTGTAGAATTTGATGGTCAGATCTTTGCGCGGCATTATGAAGAATGTGCGCCCACGAGGAGTACCGGTCATATGGACACTTAACACCGCTATATGACCTCCGCCGCATACAGCGACAACGTTGTGTTGAGCATTGATGGCAGAGTTCTCTATCGCATGGTCAAATGCGGTATGTATTGCTGCAATACCAAATTTCGCCTAGAAAACGTTTTCAAGGTCCCAAAATTCGATGTGTGGACTCGGAACAGCTCACCGTGGATACGGTTTTCTTCCAAAGTTTGATTGTGCCATCCGCGCCTGCCGAAATTATGCCCAGGACATTCGATTGTTGTATCCATTCCACGATGGTGACAGGACCTTGATAGGCTGAGAGGACCTGCTCGACCTTACCTGTCTGGACATTCCAGATTCTGATATAGCCATCATCCGCTACAACATTGGTTGGAGTAATGGCCACCCCCTTGAGACGACGAAGAACTCACCTGCGCTCGCGAGTCGTTTGCCATCGGGTGAAAATCTTAGCACATTGACTGGCGCTGAATGGCCATGTAGAGTGAAGCCGGTCTTGAAATTCAGCATTAACAAAGGCACTGTTCGCAGAGGTCAAATCTCGCGCACGATTGTCCTGTACCGGCAAGTTGCGAAGAACACGTTAAAGTGTGACTACAAATTGCCGTCACGTGGCCAGTCAGATTTCACGGATGGAGATTATTTATATTTAGTGAGTACAGATTTCGGATTTCAATCACAATCGGATCTTCGATGGGTCTATGGATCGGTGTGCTCACAAGAACTCACTGAACAAAGTATATCGTAACGCTCAATGAATGTCATCCAGTCAGTATTAGCATCATAATCAATGTAGTACAATGGGTACACTGGCGGAAATTACTGAGAAAGGCCGTTCTGTCGGTTGAGCTGTTCTTTGATTTGCTGATTCTATAATAACAAGTCACTGATTAGACCCCAACGTTATACATAAGTGGGAACTTGCATACTTCTCTTTGTGCGCGATTAATCGCGAGATTAACTTCCAGACAGACTGTTTTGGTCTGGTGAGATTGCTCCTCCACGGCTTCTGTCTTTTTTTGAATCGCCTGGAGCTCCTCATTGGCGCTCTGCGTCTGTTGGTGGAGGCTCCGCATCACTGCCGAGTTATTTTCACGGATTTTGTCCAGCATCGCGAAAGTGACCCGTGCAAGGGTGGCCTTGGCTTGGAGAGTATCAAGTTCTGGTCGGCGTGCTTCAGTCGCTCTGAATCTTCGTCAGTTAGAGTCTAACGGTCACAAAGGAAGCCTCACAGTCGCACTTGGTCATTCATCTGATTGTCCAAATCCTCGAAATCGGCGGAGCAATAGACTCGCACAATGTTCTCTACCGTGGTAGCAAGTCCGCATACCGGACAGTTCGTGCTACCCTCGAGATGATGGTTGATACATCGCGAACAAAATGTGTGTCCTTTGTGTGTGCATCAATGCAATGTCAAATGCCTGCGTCTGGAATAGATTCGTACCACAATCTAACAATGAGGAAATACAGTCCTCATGGACCATGCATCGACACAAGGGACAGAGAAGTATCATGTCAATTAGCGCAGAGAAGGGAGGGTCGAGCTACCAATATACCGTGTCGCGGCATGCGGAGTTAGTTTTCACGGGCCGAAGCTTTCACGCCCGCTTCAGCCCGTGAAAATCGGTGCGATTTCCTGATTGAGAAGTGCCCATAAGCGCAGCGAGCGATTCGAACTATCGATCTCTGGAGTTATTATGTAATATGTCCTCATTCGCACGGTAGGATTTCAATCATCGTTTCATTCGCTGATTCCCTATTCTTCCTGGTACTTCCCTAATACTTTAACCCCCGAGATATCCAACCACCTCCATTAGTATGGTGAGCCCCTGCTTCGCCTTGACCATTTGTGTGAAGGTCTCCTGAACGATCTCCAACATGCACTGGTGGCGATGGTACGTTCCTGAAGTCTCTCCAATACGGGGAAGCAACATGAACAAATACTCTTCCAGGACCTCGAGACGGGCTTCCACTCGGCGACCGGAGACAACAACTAGGATGGTGGAAAACGGACATTCGTATTGCGGTTGAAGACCCGCCTGACAGCAGCGTTTGCCTTGATATGTTGGAGCACGACAAGGCAAGCAGGGAGTGGTTGTAAGGGCTGTGGTAAGTTCTATTCCATGACTGTGGAGTTCACATGTTATCATCTGAGACCTGTACTCCCACTGAAAAAGATCGACCTACATCTTTAGGATTGCTTCCACTTTGCCAACATATCCGCTCAGTAGATGAGCAAGATCATTCGCTTCCTTGGATACGAGGGACAGGCGAAACATGAGAGGGTCGTAGTTCTCGCTCATCGACAATAGCTTGTCCAGTAACAAGCCTACCATCGTTATGGAGCTAGCTGGATTGCTTGCCGACTGTGCTGTCTGTGCCACGTGTGGTTCGCAGCCGTATGTTGCACCCTCAGTGTGCGTTTGTCCAGGCGAATACATATGAAATCGAATGAAAACACCAATCTGGACGAGCCTCAGGAAGAACCAAAGATGTATGCAGTGAACAAGCTGCATCGAGGGAAGCCTATGGTGGGCGGTCAGCGGATTCGCAACGTCACGGTCGCGGAGCCACTCATACTAACAATCATCATTCAAGGACTCCGAGGCCACGAGGCAGGGCATTAGCCGGTGTATTGTCCAACCCCGCTGACTGGATTCAACAATCACCGCTCGCGTTCGAACGTTCATCATGCGGATAGAATCGAACAAAGAAAAGGCCTCGAGGACGATTGACAGCCTTTGTCTGGCGGAGTCTAGGGCAACGGATCCACGGTTAACTAGCTGGAACTAATCCCTTTTTCTCCAGACCTTCGCCATTCCCCTTCGAAACAGCAGACATCGACCTCTCCCAATCCATGCCACCGATTCGAATGAGAGCGCATGCTAAGGAGGTATGAATGGCGAATGACATTGCTTGAGATAGTCATTGACTCGGAGATCTACCCCGTCAGGTGTCCGCATCCTTTGTCCAAGCCATTCACTTTCCGTCCATGTCGTCTCGGCATGTTCGGCGAAGGATATGCGTTGTATCTCCCTCCAACGAAGGCCACGATTTGTCGTCCTTCCCTGCTGTTGAGCACGTTCTTGGTACTGAATTCCAGATTCACGACACGATTGTCAACATTCAAGACCGGCACGACAGGTGCCACGAGTTTCTGATCTGCTATCAGTACGGCGCAAGACTTCCCACAAATAGGTCTATTAGTGAAGTCGCTGCTGACAAGGAATGGAGGGGCGAATTAGTTGTTATGAAGCGGGGTAATCACCACTTTGTTCGTAGCTTGCGAGGCAGGTATGATACTTGGCTCGCAAAGGCAGCAGTTTCGTGGTAATCCTCATTCGTTCGTTTACTATTTAAGACGCTCATGTCTCTTCGCGTGCAGCCTCATCGATAGCCTGACAGACGAGCAGGATGACGGACCTCTAGACCCTTCCAGATTTCCCGTGGAGATCTGGTATGCGTTGTAGCAGGGAATAGGGTCAGGGTTGAAAGTTCGGGCATTCGAGTTGTTCAGCGTTCCGCAATTACACCTTATTATGTAATGTGGTTGTTGATGGCGAGAATGTATGAAAGGCGCTGTCTGCCCTACTTAGAAGTTTCGAGTTCCGATTTGCCTTCAATCCGAATACTATATTTGGCACATCCTTATAATACCAACCCGCGCGTGGTCGACTGGCGAAGAATCCTCGAATACAGCTCAATCATTTCAAGCACTATATACGGCACCAGGAGTACACTATCCCCTCACACAGTTGATAGGTCCTGCGGCCAACCTGCAGGAGTGTAGTTTAGTTTTTCTTGCGCTTGGTCTGATAGGATGTCATTGAAAAGGCTGGGCAGAATAGACGACGTGAAAGGCTTACTGGGCTGGAAGAACTGCCCGTAACATTAGTCAACTTCCTTTTTGGGGACCTTCCCTGAGAGTTCGCGGCTTGCCCTGCAGTCGAGTTAACTAATCGCTACAGTGGGGCGAGCTATCGCACACTAGCCTTCGTGAACACTGCTGCTGCCATGATCGAGTCCTGCATTCTTGATATGAGATGGAGCTGGTAGCGTGCTGGTTGCGCCTTGGCCAGTGGTCAATGGTCCGCTATATGGTAGGCGATCGTTACTCACCATCATCATTACCGACAGTATCACCGCTTTCACGGAGCGCCACTTCGTGCAACGTAGCACGCAAGGAGGAGCTCTTTGAACAATTAGTATGGGAACTTGGTGATACGACTAAACGACTTACCTGCCATTCGACTGCTGCAAGGTTGATCTTCAGTTCAGCAAGCTGCTTCTGATCTTCCTCCAGCTTGGTCTCAGCCGTGGCAAACCGCAACCGCATTGAAGTGGTTTTCTGACGGGTGGTGGCTAGACCCTCAATACACGCAAGGATGCGATCATCTTGAATTTGAACAGCTTTAAGCGTAGCGTTGACCTTGTTTTGTGAGCACTTCAGGGCGCGTTCCGCAGAACGGATCTTCTCTTCCGCAAAAGAGTCCTCCCTACGCCGAGAAGAGTTAACGAGGCGTGCACATTAACGAGCCAGACCAAACCTTGTTTTCACGTTCTCAGCATCGAGAACAAAGGTTTCGTGTAGACTGAGGCGGACCAGGTGGACATTGTCCACTGCAATGGCTTCTCCATCACACCTCATGGGGCACCGTGCGCGTTGATGCATGAGCCGCTGGGCACACACTCGGCACATCAAGTGGCCTTCTGCTCATCAGCTCTTTATCAAAGGCTACAATTGATTACTTACCGCATGCAGCACTGACTACATGGGTATTGACGACGAAAAGCTCGAGGCAAATAGGGCACTTGGGTTGCATCTTGCAGGGAACAAAGAAGCTGGACCGGTGCAGTGGTGTGTGCCCGCCAACGAGAACGGTTGTCTTATAGCTGTGGAGAAAATATGGAAGATATCCGGCGATAGCAGGACTCAGGTCAGTGGCTCAGACACAGATGAAAGAACGAGAACGATCGATCGAGGTGGCCATTATATTCAGGGGGCCTTATCCCAACCGAGGAGGGCTGATGTAATCTGACATTCGATTTGCAGTAGACCGTGCTAAACGCTGATCTTCGAGAACCTGCACCCCTTAGGGGCTGGTAAACACCCTAGGCTTTGTGGGATGGGCGAGAGAATCACCGTTAAGTAATGGTGCGGCTGCGATAACAGAGATAAATTGATTACGGAGGTTGTGATAGACTTTGGAAGGAGTACGCACACGTTGATCGGGAGCGGGTTGCATGGTAATGTCGACGGTAGAGGTCGATGGTAGAGAAAGTCCAAATGCACCCAAGGATGATTAGAAGTTGACAAGTGCAAAACAGTCGAGGTTTGACCACTCCTATGCCCGACAGCCATTCCACCAGACCACGAGCAGTACTATAGTGTTGAAACACTGAAGCCAAACTTGGACTCGATTTGGCCTGATAATTCCAGCTCCGCTTTCCCGTCGTGCCTAGGAGACCGAATCCGTTGTTCGCAGCTGTGTTTCACCATACTAGGACTCGGATCGATTCAACGACCAACGACCTAACACCCATGCTTTCGACCCCATATGCCCGAGACAAAACCTTCAAGGGTCAGCACACAAGTGACATTAATTGTCTGGCTTTTTCTCCACACGCAGATTACCTGGCAAGTGGCAGTGACGACTGCAAGCTCGCCGTATGGAACGTCGGTACTGGAACGGTAGCGTGCACTATCGACACGCAAAATCCAGTCCTTTCACTGACATGGGACCCTCGCCGACGTTCCACTATTTTATTCGGGTGTGAAAATGGTGTCGCTGCTGTGCTAAGCGACTTTGAGGCCAGTGGCACTGTACTCCACACAGACGCTTTGACTGAATGATTATCAGGATCCACGATCTGCGCATCCCATCATGACTGGAACAAAATCGGCTGTGTATTGCCTCGACATTGATCCCATTTCAGGAAAACTTGCGATTGGGGTTGGTCCAGAAGTCCATCTTGCAGTCGCCTTGATGCAAGGTAAGCTTCCCCAGCCAAGATGTGTATATTGTTCGCCATTCTTTTCTAGATCGATATGCGACGGTGGACATAATGCCAGAGCCTGCGCAACTTCGTAATAATGTTGACTCTTCCTACGACCTCCCTTTGTTACGACCTCGATCAGTACACTTTCTACGGGGAGGAATGAAGCTCGTTGTGTCCTATCTGAATCACGGCGTAGTGTAGGTTTCAAGTTTGTCAACCCTTGTCTGCCAGTCACCCACTGAATACTTAAATAGATGTTGGGATGTTCAAACTCGTACTAACCTCTGGCAAATTGAGCCTGCCCACTCCCATCGTCATATGTATGTCTTATGCGTAGTTCTTGGCTGACGAGCTGATAATGTACTCCGCTTGGTACTAGCGGCTTTTCTGCGTTATCACCCGATCAGCGCTTTCTTTTAATCTCGAATCTGTCTACTGGTGCTGATCTCTACCGTCTTGGTCAATCAATGGTGATCCAATCGTATCCACAAGTCCCCGAGAGCACGAGAAACTTCCCATTGGCTGTAGCCTTTCTGCACAAGGGGGAAGCAACCATATGTGGAGCAACACGTGGTGATGTATCCATTCGACAGACACTATCAGGAGAGCATCAACAGACACTGGAGCATGGAGGTTAATCCCGTCACCCGACAGCTTGCAATATACTCACTTGCTTCCTAGGTGACCTGGTTCAAGTTCTTTGTGTAAGCAAATGCCACTGCTCGAACCCGGAGCTTGTGACACTGGAACTTGCAGGTTGGTCAATACCAGAGCACTGGCTTCGTTGCCACTGCGGCTTTAGGACTGGACCGTGAGGTCTACATTCGAACATGGAAGGCGAAGTTGGGTGTGTCGCCTTCGTTTTCATTGATGAAGTCATCGTTAATGTCGATGTTCCAGCTCCCAGCATACGCAACTCTTACCTCAACACAGCTTTTGCATCGGTGGTTTGTTTATCTCTTACAGCTCCCGTTATCAATCCCGGCAACCTAAAATATTCTTGCAGACTTTCTTCTTCTACGCAGACGTCCATGAGAAAAGCGAAACACTACATTCATATGGTGCTATCATCTTACCGATGTTAGTTATCATTGGCTACTACATGTGGAATATGGAGGGTGTTATGTGGTTCAGTCAAACAGCAGTCAGTTTTCCTGACGAACTTGTCCCCCCTGCTACTAAATTCCCATTTGGAACAGAGTGATGCCATTACATCAGCCGCTGGCGCAATGTGGGAAAGAGTCACGGACATTTGTTTGAACTTCTGGGCTGTATTCTTGGACTGGTTGCGGGAACGGCTTAGAAGATGGCTGTTTGAGGGGGACATTGCGCAACACTTAGATTAGATGATCTTAAGCAGTCTTGTTTTCTCCATGGCCTGCTGTCGCAATGCCTGTTCACTGAATTATACACGGAACAGCTTTCATCAGCTTTCGCGGACTTGGAAACTGTGTGTCAGTAGCAATCCGATTTGCTCCACCGAATGCTGACCATTCGCACGTAAACCAAGGCACTGTCAGTATGTCCATTGTCAATTCGCCGACATCGTGCGACGATGATAGGGATCGACAACTTGCTTTGTTCTGCCGGGTCTCTTTGTTCTCAAGCACGCTGTCTCCCGCTACATATTTATATGGAGGTGCGTCATTCATTCATTTCCTTTATACTCGTCTGATGGACCGCGCACGTTCAGCCGATCCTTGTCCAGGTTCCCCGGACGGACAAACGCCCTTCGAAGTCGATTCGGCGGTTCCTCACCCTGCCGGCGTTGAGGAACCTGGGAGCCAGGAGGCTGGCGAGTTCTTTCGGGCGTCGAAGCGGTCTGCGCGAAGAGATTGGCCGAGTGGCTACCACCAATTGAAATCCATCAAGTCTAGTGAAAATGCAGAGCTGCTAGTCGTGAGTGTAGTCACGGTTGAGCACGCACTATGCACCAGACCAGACTAACGTCCAACAGATTCCTGAACCCCCGCGCATACGTCCCCTTCGGGATTTTGCAACACGAATGAAATCTATGGTTACGAACGCGCTCACAGCAATCGAAGAACAAATGTTACCAACGGTCAGTGGTGAATTAGAAGCGGCACCCCCCACTCAGGTAAATTTCATAGCCGGTTACTCGTGCATAGCTTTACCTCGCCTCTAGGCTCCGATTCTTCATGCGAGTAGTATCGGCGCCGGAGATGCGCATGAGTCCTCAGATGGTGGCGCCAATATCACCAGCGAGTCCAGGCCGGATAATACTCCTGTCGGCACGAAGCATGATGGATGCGATGCGAATGATAGCCGAAGAGGAGTCGGCGTTGCCCCCACAGAAGACCGGGACGACTTGTCTCATTGCAGCTCTGTGACCTCCCAAACGTGGCGCAATTCCCAGGACCTCCAACGGCAGGTCGAGATGCACGAGGATGAATCAGAAGTGGGCCACGATCATGGTATCGTATCCTCATAGGTGGCTCTATGCCATTTGTCTTACGGAATCTTGTAGGTGAACAGCACAGAACCCCCGCCCCCGCTTCCCCCAGGAACCTACAGCGCAATAATGTGCAAGCTCGAGAATCTGTCAGCTAATTTCTATTATAACGACAACGTACTTATTCTGATCAGTATATTGTACCGCAGAACACACGATCTCAAGTCACTACGACAACGGTAATATTACTTTTGTCGTTCATTTCATTGGTTCTAAGCTTCTATATAGCCCGAGGTCCCGGGGACAAGTGGCCAAAGCGATTTGAACGCGCCGAATCCTTCCCAGACAATCCCACGTGCCAGATTCGCGCACCCTGGACCACAGCTACCCCGGGAGTCTCGCCGACCTGCTAGAACTGGATCCGCTCCCATAACTGAGCAACCAATTCCATTCGCACATGTAAACGGTCCGCGAGAAGGTGCAGTGCTGCCCTCCTCTGTTCAGCACTCGGTCACTGGCCCGATCAGAGAACTCTGTTCTCCCAATCACGTTCAACCACTTGCGGGTTGTCCTCTCCCTTCTCTACAGCATTCTCAACAAGCACAACCTTTTTCTCATCGCATCCAAACGCACGATGGTCACGACCTGCACCCAGCAAGACACAACTTACACTCACCTTCTGGCCTCTCCACCGGGAGTGAGCTTCGCAATTCATCGTTTAACACCCTGCAAGGTCCTGGCACTGTCCACCACGGTGGAGGCTCATCTCCGTATCCCTCGTATCGGCCTGTTAAGACTATGCAACACCCTCTCCCAACCTTTTCGACGCCAGCCACTGGCGATGAGCAAGCTTATCCTTTCCATCAGCCCGCTCTGGCGAATGCGCAATACCCTGTCCCAACCCGTTCGTCGCCAGTAGCTAGCATGTCCACGTATCCACCTACCCAAGTTGCTCGCGCTGTGGGCAATGGGCAAGTTCTCCCTTTCCGTCAGACTGCTCGAATTGATCCTCAAGGTCCTCCTTTACCACCAACATCCAGTGGTATTGTGATGGTGGAGGAAAATGCCAGTCGAGCTGTCCCCCCTGCCCAAATTTTTGACGTGGAAACTCATCCTTTCCTTGCTGAAACTGTTCATCAAAGTCTTCCGCCGCCAATATCCCAGGGTATCACAATGGCGGAGGAGAATACCAGTCGAACTGTTCACCCTGCCCAAGTTGTTCACACGCAAGCTCGTCCTTTCAATCAATCCGCTCAAGCTGTTCATCGAGGTCTTCTACCGCCAATGTCCCATGATGTCACCATGGCGGAGGAAAATGCCAGTCGGACTCTCCCCCCCGCTCAAGTTGTTTACGCGCAAACTTATCCTTTCCATCAGCCCGCTGTCCATCGAGGTTTCCCTCAGCCGTCGGAATCTCATGGCATCGCAACGGCGAGGGAAAATACCAATCGAAGCGCCCCCCCTGCGCAAGTTGTTCATGCGCAAACCCACCCTTTCCACCAGTCCACTCAAATACTGAATTCCCAATATCCGATTGCCGCTTCGTCTTTCGTTGGTGACCACGATGCATTCAGGCGGGTTCAGGTCGCAAATCCACCGCAGGGTGCCCCCTCCCAACTTGTTCATACTGCAAATTCAATCGCCCGTGATATTGCATTGGCGGAAAACACCAATCAAAGTGTTCCCCCTTCCCAGGTTGTTCACGCACAAACCCGGCCCTTCAATCAGTCTTCTCAGATTGTCCACCATGGTCTCCCGAATTGCCGAGGCCCGGTTTCCTCTAGGACTGGGACTTCAAGAACAGTCCCCCCGTCCCAGTCTCAAGTACCTCCAGTTCTGACGGATGGCCCATGGCCCCAAAACATGGCATATATTCCATATTCCACCCCTCAGCACCATACAGCACTTGAAACCTTCGCCTCCCCTACGGGCGATTGCCGTCGTGCCTCGCAAGCGACACATCAACCCCC
Organism: Tylopilus rubrobrunneus; assembly: GCA_038091235.1. NCBI lineage: Eukaryota > Fungi > Basidiomycota > Agaricomycetes > Boletales > Boletaceae > Tylopilus > Tylopilus rubrobrunneus. Next base: position 1,638 of record JBBPOC010000323.1, on the reverse strand, counting down.
ATCATCAGGTCCCTCATGGCAGGTAGGTTACGTTTGATTGTACATCCAGTGATCGGCCATATTCATCGCCCCCGTAGGACGCCTTGCCGGACCTCTCAGCTCAAACCATGTCTCTGGTTTCTCAGAGGATGTCTGAACTCATAGCCACCCTGAACGCATCAACCGCAGAACACAAAGAGGACATGAAGCACTTGCGTTCGGAATTGCGCGCTCAGAGAGAGGTGGTAAATCGTCTACGCGCCACCGAAGTGGATTCCGATCGACATCAAGTCTCTCTGAATACCGCATCTGCGGCAGGAGGAAGCACGCCAAGACCTCGACAGCGAAGAGTGAGGCGACGCCCTGAGGACCCATATCGAGATGAGCTCCACCACTTGACGTTCCGAGTAAGAACCTGCTGGTTGTCCGTGGTCGCCGAGACTGATATATGCCGCTCACAGCAGCGTATAGCAAAACATTTATTACATATGCTCAAGATCAAAGACTATAGCTGCCTTGACCAACTACCACTTCCCCCTTCGGACGATGAAATCGAGGCATACAAGAGACGTGCTCCCGGCTGCATTACAATTGCGGCAAATACATTCCGTATCGACCTCTCCCGTTCACGTGACAGCCCCTTCAATACTGAGGCGATTCGGGTATTCGCGGAAGACTTCAGACAGAAAGTAACTGAAAACAAGTGGTACAGTTTTCCTGAGCCGTCACCACAAAAATATCTTGAACAGGAATATATCGAGTTGTCCCTTTACCTTCACCTTCGTTATGTGAAGGAAGTGTATGTCACTCGGAAGAAATCGCTTTCCGAACGATCCAAGAAGCTCAGAAATGCTGCTCGCAGCACGCGCAAGACGAGGGTATGTGAGGCGGGGAGGTGGGATATAGTTCTTGCTAATGCCCTCCATCCACAGCTGTTTCAAAGCCGGGCGGACTACGTCGTCAACGACCCCGAACTTGTCGGGCACAACGAACTCATGCAACTCATGGGTTCTACAGCCATGAGCTCAGACGAATCTGATCCGGATGAAGCCGGCCCACAGAGATCTTTTCGAAGAATTACGCCTGCCTGGCGTAGCCGAGAGCTTGGCGATTTCTTACATTCAGTCGACAGGACGATTCTCATGAACCGGAGACCTCGTGTAGGACATCGGGCGATTCGAGGATCAGAGCCACGTCGGCGGAAGCACACCACGAATGTCAACGAATCCTCCGTTGCGCCACCAAAGCTTCCATACAACTGTTACGACGCAACATGGTTAACTTCCCTGCGACCAGGCGAGAAAAGATTGTTAAAGGTACAATTAGACAAGAAATACAACTTCTCGACTGGCGCCATAGGTATGTCGAACCTGAATATACCAACTTCGAGGCTGAATTCGGGATGCAGAAACAGTCCAAATTCCGGCTGAAGCGCATGCTGCAGCGCCGGCGGACGAACACACTCCCATCATGGGTGCCACCCCCGTCTCAGCCAGAGACGGCAGAGAGGTTTTGGCTACGGCGTCGACGAACGAACACGCTCACGCTATGGATACCACTCCAGCAGGAGACAGCGAAGAGGATTCGGAGTATTAATCAAATTTTGTAACCTAGTTTTGTCCCTTCAATTTGTATCTACCTTTAACGCTCACCGGCCGG